>JAPYYJ010003561.1:0-11394 GCA_028533885.1 Nasua narica | reverse complement strand
TATTCTCATGAAGTTTTCAAGAGTGTTTTAAAATGTTCATTTTCCACTTGATTATTACTAACATGTGGAAAATACAATTGATTTTTATATGACTTTCCATCTTATGATGTCACTTTATTTTTTTAGCAAATTTTTGTTTACGTGTATGTGTGCACGTGTGTATGTTTCTGTGTGGGTGTATATGTGTGCCATCTGCAAGGAACCTCGGTATACTTTACTGTTTCTGAGGTTTTTTCATGTCTTTTTCTGTTTTTCTTGCGTATTGCACTGGCTAGGACCTTCATAAAGATTTCTCAGAGGTGATAAGAGCAGAGATCTTTATCAAATTCTGATTCCTGATATCAGGGGAAAGCATTCACCGCTTTTAATTGTATATACTATTCGTTGTAGCATTTTATCGATGTCATTTAGCAGACTGAAGATATTTCTACTATTTGGAATTTACCAAGAGTTTTTGTTTTCTCCCTCTTTCTTTGTTTTTCAACATGACTGTGTTTTGATTCTTTAAGAGAATTTTTGTGCACAAGTTGGGAAGATTACATGTGTTTTCTCCTTTATTCTCTGAAATTGTAGATCACACTGGTTTACAAGTAAATGTTACTTCAAAATGTTACAACATTTTGAAATGTTACTTCATTTACAAGTAAATGTTACTTTCAACTTTCCTTGATACATTCCACCTGCGATTTTCCTTCATGTATTTTGTTAAAGCTATTTATTTTGTCTCCCTAATGTGTGACTATATGGGGCTGAATTTGCGGGTTATGGTATGTGATGTTATTTATTTTAAGTATTTTTTTTAGGTTTGGTATCAAGGATATGTTAGCCTCATAAAACAACTTGGGAAGTTTTCCCTCTTCAATTTTCTAGGAGAGGTTTGGTTTGGTTTGTTTGTTTCTGACTATAGAACTCTTATAAATTCTTCTGTATGTTTTTGTTGAAAGGTACCAGGGAGGACTTCTGAACCTGGAGGTTTTCCTTGTCGGAACTTTCTAACCACAAACCCAGTTTCTGGAGTGAGGCTTTGAGGCGAGTCCTGCTTTAGCCAGCATTCCAGCAGGTCTCGCTGTCCCCACAGTGGTAGCTTTGTAACAGTTTCTAATAGATCCTACTTTTTCCTCTCCCCACTGGTAGCATCCCAGGCAGTTCGATGAGCCCATTGGGCTGTTTTCTGCCTGCAGGTCACTTCCTGTGGCAGTTCAGCATCTCTCTCTGCAATACAGTAGGCTACATCCATATTTTCCCTGATGAGATCTGAATTTTCAGCCTCAGAATCTTTTTTCCTAATTTGTTCCTTCACTGGGTGCCTAGCTCCAGCCCCCAAATTAGTGGCTTCTCTCTGTACCAGCTATTCCTAAGTAGCCATTGAATTCTCATATATATTCCAAATGCTGTATATCCTTACATGTTTTATTTCTATATGTTCTTCACACTATAATTGTTTGACTTTCCCTGTCTCAATTATTGTATATTTTATGTCTCCTGAAGCATCTTGTCAGGTATCTTAAAAATTTTCATCCATGGGAGCCTAGGTGTCTCAGTGGGTTAAAGCCTCTGCCTTCCGCTTGGGTCATGGTCTCAGGGTCTTGGGATCGAGCCCCGCATCGGGCTCTCTGCTCAGCGGGGAGCCTGCTTCCTCCCACTCTCTCTGCCTGCCTCTGTGCCTGCTTGTGATCTCTCTCTCTCTCTCTGTCAAATAAATAAATAAAATCTTAAAAAAAATTTTTTTTTTTCATCCAAAGAGAGAGGAATGAATTTGGCATAAAGACTTGTTGAGAGAGGGGCTGTAATTACAAATATTGACCACTTGAGGGGGATGCTTGATAACTTTTGTAGTGGAACAGTGTCCCCTGACAGGGGGTTCATCCATAATTATGGACCCTTCTTGCTTTTGCCTTGATTCAGCACAGGTGAGGAGTAACCACCGTGCATTGCCAGTTACCCAGGATCAGTTGCACGGGTTCATTTTTTTTAACAAAATTTTCTGGGTCTCAGAAATAAAGTCATGAACCCTCACTGATGGTAGCTGAGCTGACTCCATTCTTTCCTCTTCCCACCCTTGATTTGTAGCCATATGTATTCTGACTCTAATCACCTACCAGTCTGTGATGGCAGAAGGCCAGGTAAAGCACAGCTTGTCGGCAATCATGAAGACTTTGGATTTTATGAAAGATTATTAATCATAGAAGATTGAAGGCCATGACATGACAGGACTAACATCTTCACAGGCTATTTATGGCCGATATCTTGAGGATGGAATATGTGAAGACAGTGTGTGTGCAAAGGCAAAGTAGGGAAAGCTATTTTAGGCCACCTAGGGTGCAGACCGGGTCCGGGAGAGCATGGGGGCAATAAGTTGTCTGTGTCTGGTTATATTTTGAAGGTGGAGCTTAAGGAATGCTGACAAATTGGATACAGATTGTGAAAGAGAAGAGGGGTCAGGCATAGTTTTTTTTTTTTTATTTTAAAGATTTTATTTATTTATTTTAACAGAGAGAGAACGCAAGCAGGCAGAGAGGCAGGCAGAGGCAGAGAGAGGAGCAGGCTCCCTGCCGAGCAAGGAGCCCGATGTGGGACTCGATCCCAGGACGCTGGGATCATGACCTGAGCCGAAGGCAGCCGCTCAACCAACTGAGCCACCCAGGCATCCCAAGGCATAGTTTTGAAGGTTTGTATTTGAGTAACTGGAGCAGTAACGATATGATTAATGAAGGTTGACTGTCTTCACAGATCTGTATGTGTGTATCTATATACATATAGATACACACACATCTAGGTAGAAGGTGAGGTAGGCAGTAAATGGTCTCCACGGTGGTCTCAAGTCCCAATCCCTAGGACTGTAAATTTGATGAGATCAGGCACTGATGAATATGTTGTGTTATAGAACCAAAGGGACATGAAGGTTACTATATTTGACCTTACATGAAGGTTACTATAATGAAGGTTACTATAGTTAACCTTAAAATAGGAAGATTTTCCTGGATTATCCAGCCGAGCCCAGTGTAATCCTGTGAGCCCCTAAAAGCAAAAGAGGAAGGCAGGGGTGGAAAGCAGAAATATGTGAGACACATAAATGGTTCACTTTGCCTTTGCAGATCTGACAGTGAAGGGGACCACTTGAGCCGGAAGTGAATTCTTCGAGAACCTGAATGATCTTAGAAGCAGATTCTTCCCCAGGGCCTCCAGAAAGGAACATAATTCCTCCTGCCTTGGTGTTTGCCTTGTTAGGCCCGGTCAGAGAATCCACTGAGCCAAACTGTGCCCCACATTCACATCCAGAGAAATTGTGAGATGCCTTTTGTTCAAAGATGCTAACTTTGTAATTTGTGACAACATCAGTGGAAAACTATCACAAGAGGAAACTCAGAAGCAAGTATTCCAAACAACTCTTAGCAAAGTGTCCTTCTGGGCTATGCCGTTTTTCCCCAAGCAGTTTCATTTTCTCTTATAGGCTTTGTTTACTTCCCAGTTAATTGCCTTCATAGCTGGGGAACCTATCTACTCACATTCTTTTCTGACCATAGGAAAGTTGTTTCCTTTTTTTTTTTTAATTTTTATTTTTTCAGTGTTCCAAGATTCATTGTTCATGCACCACACGCAGTGCTCCATGCAATCCGTGCTCTCCTCAATACCCACCACCAGGCTCGCCCAACTCCCCACCCCCTTCCCCTCCGAAACCCTCAGTTAGTCTCTCATGTTGAAAGTCATTTTCAAGTAGCTGTGGCCAAACCTTTGTGGATTTGGTCCATTCAGTTGGTTGGCAGCCTGTCCATCAGTCCCTTCACCTGAACTGACAACTTCACTGTGCCTTTCTTGTGCTACTCAGGTTCTGCCTTTAGGCCAGGGGACAGTCACATTTCTGCTCTCAGAGTGTGATCCTCAATGTGAACCATTTCAGCCTTGCTTTAGGGTTCTGTTGATCCCTTTGGAATATTCTCAACACCTCCGGTTCAGTCTTTCACGTTAATGCCTGCTCAGTACCAGGGTGTGGGGTTATACGGTGATCTCCTTGATCCCCTGAAGTGAAGCTTCCTGGGCATGCCTTCTCTAATTAGAAGCCGTGCCTTGATGGAATTCAGGCATATTCACTGACAAGGATATAAAAAATATCTTGGACTTAAATCTTTTTATGATGGTATTCTTCCCATAGAGTTTTGAGATGTAGTTATCCAGACTTTCTTTGAAAAGCTCCGATGTCGCATGACAGTGAAAATATACTTCAACTTTAGGAGACCTCATTGTACGGTGTGCACAAAACCCATGATCTTGTGTAATCCCTTTCTTTTCCTTTCATTTCACATGTGACATGATTCTAACAGCATGGCAAAGGTCATATGATGTCACAGCCTTCATTATGCTTTGTTGACAGATTAGAGGGAGGATTCTCCTGCTGGCTTCGAAGAAGCTAGCACTCGTGTCACATGGTGTTTGATGTGGAGAGAGCAATGTGGCATGGGGCTTCAGTTGACCTCTAGGACCTGGTATGGCCTCTGGTGACAGTCATAGGAAGCTGGGCTCTCAGTCATACAATCTCAAGGAAATGAATTCTGTGAACAACCATGTGATGTTGGAATAAGATCCAGAAATCCAGAGAAAACAAGCCTTGGCTGCCATCTCGCTTGCAGCCTTGTGAGACTCTGTGGAGCGGACCCAGTTTGTTAGCACCTGAACTCCTCATACTGGAACTTGTGAGATAATAAATGTGTATTGTTTAAGCCACACTGAATTTGTGGTCATTTACTATGCAGGAATAGAGAAGGAATATGACTGATTTCATATTCTTCATGTGTTCAGACATAAGATCATCTGAGTACATGTGATGAGTTTTGCTAGCTTTTGGGATACCTGGGTGGCTTAGTTGGTTAAGGGTCTGCCTTTGTTCAGGTCATGATTGCGGTGTCCTGGGATCTTGTCCCACATTAAGCTATTTGCTCAGCACAGAGTCTGCCTCTCCCCATACTTCTCCTCCCACTGGTGTGTGTGCGTGTGCGCGCTCTCTCTCTCTCTCTCCAAATAAATAATTAAAATCTTTAAAAAAGAGTTTTGTTAGCTTTGGAACAATATTTCCCTTTTATCTGAGATTGAGTATGGTGAATGTTGCCCACTCTCACCCTTCTTTTTCAACATTGTAGTGAATGTCTAAGACGGTTCAATAAAGCTGGAAAAGAGAAGATTTGGAAAGGAAAAAATAAAATTAGTATCATTTATAAGGAACATATGGTACATATAGTAAATTGAAGATAATTATTGGGATTACTAACAAAATGTAGCAATACGACTGGATATGAAGTCAATGTACGAAAGCACTTTTCTTTCTTCCTTTTTTACTTTTACTGGAAATAAAGCAATAAAAAATTAATTTTAAAATGAAATTATTATAGATTCAAATGAAATAGCTAGGAACATAGCATGGCAGAGCTCTCCATTAAGAAACAGAGAATATTATTGACATAAGTTAAAGAAAACCTCAAATCAGAGGAATAAATCATGTTTGTGAATTCAACAACGTGAAGAAGTCAGTTATTTTCAAATTGATATATACTTTGAGAATAATTGAATCAGAAAACCTCTCAAGTATTATTGTGGAAATTGACAAGTTATTTTATAATTTATATGTATAGAGAAAGTTTATTTTATAATTTATATGTATAGAGAAAGAAATCCTGGAGGAAGAAGAAAGTCACAAAACTCACCAGATTTATGACCAGATATGAAGACCTATTATAAAGTTTGTCAAAAGACAAGACATAAATGTTAACTGATTACATGAAAAAATGGGAATCCTCATGTAGCATTTGTGGAATAAAAATTGGTGCAGCCGTGATGTAAAAAGTATAAAGTTTTCTTGAATTATTAAAAGTAGAACTACCAAAAAAAAAAAAATAGAACTACCATATGATTGGGTAAATCCACTTCAGGCATTTATCAGAAGGAAAGAAATCACTATTTTTGAAAAAGATTTTATTTATTTATCTGAGAAAGAGAATGAGAGAGAGAGAGCATGAGAGGGGAGAAGGTCAGAGGGGGAAACAGACTCCTCATGGAGCTGGGAGCCCGATGTGGGACTTGATCCTGGGACTCTGGGATCATGACTTGAGCCAAAGGCAGTTGTTTAACCAACTGAGCCACCGAGGTTCCCATTAGTGTTCTTTGTTTGTTTGTTTGTTTTTTAAGATTTTATTTATTTATTTGAAAGAGAGTGAGAGCACAAGCAGGGAGGTGGACAGAGGGAGAGGGAGAAACGGACTTCGAGCTGAGCAGGGAACCTGATGCAGGACTCGATCCAAGAACTCTGGGATCATGACCTGAGCCGAAGGCATATGCTTAACCAACTGAGCCACCCAGGCGTCCCAGAAATCACTATTTTGAAAAGATATTTTTACCTTCATGTTCACTAAAGCCTTAGTAGACTAGACAAGACATGGAAACAACTTATTTGTCCATTGATGGATGAATGCATTAACAAAATGTGATATATATACAACTATTATTCGGGCATAAAAAAGAAAGAAATCTTGTTATTTTTGACAGCATGTATGGACTTCAACAGCATTATGCTAAATGAAACAAGTCAGACAGAGAAAGGTAAATACTGTATGATCTCACTCATATATGGAATGATAAAAATTGAAATATCGAATTCACAGATACAGAGAGCAGATTGGTGGTTGCCAGAGGCAAAGACAAAATGGGTGAAGGTAGTTAGAAGGTCCAAACTTCCAGCTGTAAGATAATGAAGTTCTGGGGACTCGTTGCCCACATGGTGACTAAGTTAACCTTACTGTATGTGTAGGTGCAAATTGCCAAAAGAGAAGGTCTTGAAAGTTTCAACTCAAGAAAAAAAAATGTAAATATGGGAGGTGATGGATGTTAACTAGATCTACTGTGGTAACCATTTTGCAATATATATCTATATATATAGATATATATATCAACTTGTTATGTTGTACCCCTTAAACTTACACAGTGTTATATGCTTTTTATATCTCCCTAAAACTGGAACAAATCAGAGAGGGAGACAAATCACGAGAGACTCTGGACTCTGGGAAACAAACTGAGGGTTACAGAAGGGAGGGGGTGAGGGGATGGAGTAGCCTGGTGATGGGTATTAAGGAGGGTACATGTTGTGATGAGCACTGGGTGTTATACACAACTAATGGATCGTTGAACACTACATCAAAAACTAATGATGTACTGTATGTTGGTTAACTGAACATAATAAAAATTACATAAGAAAATAAAACAAAAAATAAAATTGGAAGATAAAATAGCACTAGATACCTCAGGAGATAAGTTGATTTAAGATGGTCACTTCTGGGAACCACTCACAACTATGACTGGTTGAAGGTGGGGGCCCTTAAGCCCTCCTAACTGTCAGGTCTTAGATATGTCATATAGTATTTCAAATTTTGTTTTCCTCTTTTTTGACAAATGTGGAACCAATGAGACTATCTCACAGTTTTGTCAGGAGAACGTTATTACCCAAATGTTAGGAAAAGGCACTGTGAAATTCATGAAATGTCTTCTGTCAATATTTTGTTGTTGAGCTGTATAGGATGAATTTCCCTTCTTCTGATGAGCCTACCTGGTTAAGATCTGAGTGTCTCCAGGTGGCTGCTGTGCTTCCGGGGAAGCTGAATCTACCCAGGTCTCCAGGGGTGGAACCTGTTGCTGAAACCTAAACAAATTAGTGAGTGAGTCTCAGATCTTCGGTCACAGTTGGTTTTTCAGGAATGGAGAGTTACAGGAGGAGCAAGTGACTTCGGTTGATCCAACAGACTGAAGCCCAGCATTTTTGTATTGAAATAGAGGAAAAAGATTCACTCTTCACGTTATATGTAGTGGAGGAAGATAGGAGCCTAGGATTGAATGTAAGATACTTCTTACAGGATGAAAGGCAAAACTCACTGAAAATAGAACCATCACCAAAGAGCAAGTGTCATGAACAAAGTCCGTCGGTCTTCTCATTTGAGTTATAACTTCAAGCCTCAGCTGAAGACAGGTGTCCCTCTAACCTTTTCAGGCCCATGAGACAATCATGTCATTCTGTGACTATTGTAGTCAGTTTGAGATTTTCACTTGAGCATATCCAATTGAAAACCTTCTCTTTAGTGCATTGTTGTGGAAACTTCAGGCATTTATAACCAGCATGTAGAATAGTGACTGGAATGTGATAGGAGCATTTGTCTTAAAATTGCTTGTGCATCAGCAATAATAGTTAATGATCGTTATGTGTAACAAGAGTAGAAGTTAGCAATAAAAATAATAATCATTTATGTCTACAGGTTGAATATGAATGTGGGCCTGACTCTAGGGACCAAGCCTGGGGTCTAACAGGACCTATCCTACTGCCTTTGTGTTCCTTCTTCACCAACACCTACAAACACACAGTTCATGTCTCAACAGAAGATCTCTTCCCTTGATGTTTTCCCCTCTGAAATGGAGACACCTCACCCTTTCAACTCTCTCTTATTTCAGCATCTTCACCGGCACTCCGAAAGGTATAGCCACACCAAGGGAGTAAGGGGTTTCAAATAATTTCCTTTCTTGGATAAGAACTGGAAAATTGATCATCTGAGATTAATCACTCCATTTCCACTCCCAGTCCTTCTCCCTGCTGACAAGTGTGTGTCACCCTTAAGAACATTTCTCGATTGCCGTGAATTCCTAAAGTTGTTCTGAACTCAGAGTCCTTTGAATTCTAAGGAGAATTCTTGATTGTCCTAGTTTGGAAGGGTTCTAAAGCAGAAATTTATACACCACCTTGTTTAGTCATCATGGTCATATTTTATGGTTGTTACTGGCAGTTAGTACCACCCCGCCCTTCAGGCTTTAGTCTGAATTTGATTCTGCTAAACCCTTAGCTGATTTCTCTCATCCGGTTCTTCAGCAGGGAGGAACAACTGTTCCCCATTCTTCACAGGTAACAATGTGGCTTTGATGTGTAAGCAAGGACTCATTGTTTACCCAATCTGTTCTTTAGTTGAATCCTCCTAATGCCCAGCGGATAGATTGTAACCTCCCAATCTAATTTTAAGGCACTTTGGGAAACAGAGAATTTAGAAAAATCATCTGACTCATCTTTTTGACTCTGGGCAGATTGAACTCCTGTCAGGCAGAGCATATTCTTTCTTCTTTTGAAATGTTAGGATCCTCAAATAGAGGGAATGAGTCCCAGGGTTCCCTTCTTCTGTTCCTTCAGAGAGTCACTAAAGGGCTAATTTCAAATTGCCAACTTCTCCCTTTGGGTCTCCAGAGAAAGAGAAGTTCTCTGTCTTCTACTAATTTTAGTATGCATTGGAAGATAAATTTTACAGAAATGGAAAAATTGGGAGCCATTTCTAGTATAAGAGCTAACATAAAATTTATTTTCATGTGTCAGAAATTCTTTCCATCTAACCTGAAACTTTGTTGGTCTTGTTAAACTCACAAGACGGTGAAAGTAATTTTTTTAAAGGTTTATTTATTTATTTTTTAAAAGAGAGAGAGGGAGAGAGAGAGAAAGAGTGAGTACAATTGGAGGTAGGGACAGAGAGAGAGGGAGAGAGAGAATCCCAAGTAGGCTCGATGCTCAGCCCAGAACCCAATGTAGGGCTCCATCTCATGACCCTGAGATCCTGACCTGAGTCCAGATGAAGACTTGGCAGATTAATCGCTGAGCCGGTGAGGCACCCTTGGAAGTAATTTTTACAGTTCACTTGGGGCAATGAGCTCAAATGGTGAAATTATCTCATGACCAAATCAAGGATTCGAACAGTTAAGACCAGAAGATTTGAAATCATCTGCTCTCAGATCCTCAGTCCTCATTCATATGTGTCTTTAACAAATAGAGTAGTCATCTAACAGGGGCTTTTCTAATCCTGAGGATAGAAGATAGACAAAAATGGTTTCCCATATAGACCTTACATTTTCTTCAGGAGAAAGAGGCACTAAACAAATCGTATAAATAAACCTAGAATGTTAAATAGTATGATTCTGTGAAAAAAATTATGGCAGGAAGGGGCTATGGATTGAGGGGTGCTAGGCTGTTATAGGTATTAGAGGAAGTGGATAAGGACTTTGAAGCTGTGAGATGCAAAGAGCCTTGTCCCCTGAGGGCGGCAGGCTGGAGCCTTGGCGAGGCAAGAGCCAAGGTCTCTTACTCATAGTCTTATGTTCATTCCTCTATTCCTTCTGCATGTGCCGAGATTGGAAGGCATCCTTGTGAAGCCACTGTATCCTGATTACACTTATGAAAGACAACAAGGAAAAATGCTGAACAATGCACTTTTAAAAAAATATAGCTACATTAACTTTTAATTTGCTTATAGATTAAAAATTGGATTTATAGGTCAGTTTGGGGATTGGTAGCTCCCCATGCTAAGATCACATAATTCACTTAATTACCTAGTGTTTTAGTCTCCTTAAATTTGGAACAGTGTTTCTATGTTAAAAAAAAAAGTCTTTTATGACATTGATAATATGAAGAATACATTTCCTATCCCATTTTTGAAAGAACTAAATTTCCTCCTTTGGATTAAAAAAAAATTGTCCCTTATAATTAGTTTTAGGTTATGCATTCCGCACTTCAATACTACGTAGGGAATATTGTGTCCCATGCAGGGTAAGTGATGAACTCTGAGGAGGCCAATTCATGTGGATTTCCAAAATCTATCTACTGTCTACACTGACAATGAAACTATTCTAGAGTCAGGGCTTGATGCAGTACAAACTTCCTGTTGAAAGATGTATTCTTGAGGTTTTGGTAGGAGTTAATATCACCCCAGAATCTGTTCTTCTCATCAAAGGCTAAAATTCTTTTTGTTTTTGTTTTATTTTTTGGACAATGGTGACAGTGGAATAGACGAACAGTAAAGCCAGATAAAAATTACCATAATGTCTAAGAAACTTGAGCAGGTTTTTCAATAAATAGTTGTCAGTGTGCAAAGTCAACATCTGGCAAGTGTGATGATTCAAGCCTGAGAAGGTAAATGTCAGGGTAGAGAGAGGTGAGCAGGAAGAAGGAGGCTGGATTGTATTTGTAGTTCTGCTTGGCACCATATTCAGATAATATCGCTCTAAGGAAGAAAACTGTGGAACTGTGAGTGTTGTCAGATGTTCAGGAGGGTAATGGGATGATCAAAGATTGTTGGAATAAGTGTGAAGGTTGAGGGAGGTGAGGAAGAGGAAGAAGGAGGCTCTAAGTGTTCCAGGGTGCACCTGACACTGTATTCAGAAAGGTGCTTCCCTGGGATGTCATCAAGGATACTCTTAAAGTGTCATTGTTTTCAGATTTCCAGGAAAGGTATTTGGATGCTTGAGAATGTTACACAGCCTGCAACATTTAAATAAAACAAAGGCAATTAATTAGCTAAGGTTGGATGCAGTCAAAGGATAATGGGAGGTGTAGATTAA
>JAPYYJ010003560.1:0-11396 GCA_028533885.1 Nasua narica | reverse complement strand
TGCTGTATTGGTCTTAAATAATAGAGACATTAATAGTTTAATAAGGGAGACTTTAATATTTCCAGTTAGACTTAACTTATAATTAGATTATATAGTTTATTGAAAATATAAGTAGCTTATTTTAAAAGGAGTCTTTATTAATTATCCAACCCCCTACCCTCACAGAGCTGCATAGGAAAGCAAATATAATCACAAACTAGAAGTACTCCCCGGTGGACCAGCCACTTAGAATACTGGCCCATTAAGCAGAATTCTCTCAGCATCTTTGTGCACTCCTGTGCCTTATTCATCCTACTTTCAGTTCAGCTGTGAGGCTTTCTGTGCAGCCACTCAAGTCCTTCTGTGAATGCCTCTGTGGGTCAGGATGGGATGGAAATTAATTTTAGCACCTCACCATCAAGGAAGAAAGAGGTTGCCATAGGTCAGTGCAGTTCATTCCTGCTTGAGATGAGGACCAGGATACCTTGGTGAATCCCCATGACAATAATGGTAAAGGAACTATGGAGAAGAAATTGTCTTGAATGTCTTTAAAGAAGAAATGGTTAATTTAGGAGTATGCAAAATTTGCTAAAAAAATACATTACATGGCTTCTACATTGTAGGCACTGCATATGTATATGGATTTAGGACCCCTAACGCTGAGAGGTGGAGGCGTAGTACTCAGAAAGCCCATTAATCAGAGTGCTCCATGGGCCTGCCTGTATATTACTTTAATATGAAGCTTGTTACTTTTTGGGGGTTAATTTTTCTATTTTCAACTGTGCCCATGTTCCATTTTTCTATAGTTATCCCACTTGGGACTTGCTATTTGTACTGGTATATCATAAGCAAAGCTCTGAATTCCACCGGCTCCAGGAGATTAGTGGACTTCCTTCTCCTTATGTACTAGAATTAAATGTAATGGAAGAATTCCTATTGATTGCTCAGACTTGCCAGTTGCTGGAGGCATTCTGTGATATACTTAGTCCTTTGGAAAGAAGAAGTTGGGAAGGGGTCAAAAATAAGGTGTTTGGGGCTCAAATGAGTTTGTTGGAAGGGGTTAAAAGCAAGGATGAGGAGGAATTGAAGGAATACTTTAAGGAAAAAAGGTATAAGTAGTTTATTTTCCTATTAAACTGAAAATCTGCTTTTATTAAACTAGCAACATGCACTTTTGTAGTATCTTGTTTAAGCTCTTTGGTCTTGGCAACAGAATTTGATATGGATATTATCAAGTTCTTGATAGCTTTACACTTGATGTCAGCAACCAGTTAGATAAGTTACAGTCCATTAGTACCCTCTGCTAATTAATTCCAAGTGAAGTGAACTAGGCGCTTCCCGAGCAGTAGGAAAAGGATCTAGAAGCAGGAAGACCGACTAGAAAATAGTCTCTTACAACATGAAAGACTACATTCAAGTTCCTGCAGCAGAACTCGACAAACCCTATGAATTGACTTCAACAAGGGAGTCAACCCCATTTCTGTGGCTGAGTAGGTCCAATGATTTCATTTTACTTGTTCTTGTGATGTTTACAAGTACAGTGTTCTCTTCTTTAAAGTAGCTAATAGTGTTTCTCTCGTGATTACTGATGCCACAATCATTTTAACCTTATATTATCATCAATATGTGATCATTTTGTAGAAATCTTAGTAAATTGAAAAATTTTAATTCTAGTTTCATGTATCTTCTCTATAGTTGGTAACTTTTCATTCATAATAACTAGTCAAGAAGGTGTTTCTGTTTCATTTTGGGTTTTCTGGAGAAACACACTGTGATCATTTACTTCCCTGCGTGGTGGTGCATGTGTAATCTGTGAGTCAGACCCACTCCTGCAGTCGCGGTCATTGGTCATGATTTGTCGAGAGCTAAAATGTTTAGTTTAGAAATTGTCTAGTACTTGCATGTATTATGGCGTTTACCCTTCGAAGTCATCTGATCTGGGCTGGGCTCTGCTCCTCTCTGCTCCTGATTAGCTAGGTGATATTGGACAGATGGCCTACCTAAGCCTGTTCCCCATTTATCAGAGGGAGATGATGGTAATCGCTTCAGAGTTGGTGTACAAGTGAGAGATGTCGGAAAATACTTAGTATAATGGTGCACACATCATGGTCAGAAAATGACATTTTACTGCCCCTTCCCCCCCAAACTAGTACTGATACTATTTCTGAAAACTATTGTGAACCATATACAGAATTTGTTGAATTTTTGTTTTTCATGCAAGTGTAGTTGGCACACAATGTTACATTAGTTTCAAGTGTGATTTTTAAATGATTCATTTACAGCAAAGGTTTTCCCACTGTCAGAAGGATTATCCCTAGGGCCCTCAAGCACCTTCTGCTTACCCTTGTAGATACTTCTCTTATTGCATTACTTTAGCTACCATTTTATTGAATGCTTGCTATATTTTACCCTTTTCATTTTTAATTTTCTCAGTAGGTACAAAGAAGGCATAACTGATGAGGAAACATAGGCATAGTAAGATAAAGTAACCTGCCCACCTGCTGAACAGGAAGAGACCTTGATATCACCCTGCCCTTTAACCCCATACTGCCTGTTTGGTGTTTTCCTTTTTACTCCTGTTTCTCTCAGTAGACCTAAGGTTTCTGAAAGTAGGAGCTGGATACGGTGTGTATTCCAAGTTCACATCTTTTCTAAAACCTCTTTAAAAGCAATGTATGATTTCTGAAAGTGTCAATGTAAGTGAAACCTAATAGTTATTAAGAATCTTTTCTTATTGAAAATAATAAAATTTACCATTTTGACAGGGAACTTGAAGCAGTGAGACTTGTTTTTCAGTCCCTTACTGGTCTCTTTGCCATGATAGCAATTCGAGTGTACTATATTTGGCCTTGCATTAGTGTTAGCGGAGTATTCATCTTAATCTTCTTACCAGGTTGCAAGCTTTTTTCATCATTTCATTACCTGGCTTTGGTGCTCTGCATAATAACCACTCAGTACATATTTGATTTTAATTTATTTCTGTTTATTAATATTTATCTGAAGTATTTTTATCTTTGTTGTAGTAAACAGAGAAATATGACTTTTGTCTACTTGGCTTTTCTCTCTCTCATCTGACCCTTCTTTTCCTCTAATAACAGGACCAGTGTTTGCTTTTTGGACTCTGAAAAGAGTTCAGGTGTTTTGGTGTTCCTTAATCTGATAAATTCCCCGATGAACTCTTTGGATTTTTTTTTTCTTCTGTTAAAGTAGAAAATAGCATGAACAATAGGTAGCATTTTATATTATCAGCACATAGTGCCAAGTATATATTGCTGAAATTAATTCACTATTTTTTAAATACGTTTATAAACTCAAGGGCAGAGATCTTGTCTCTTAGGCTTTCTGTATCTGTGGCATCTAGCGTGGTCTTAGGCATATAATTAGTACAGATGAAATACTTAAGTGTTGACTGGTTTGACCACTAGTATCTGTGGTGCTGTGGGAAGAGCATGGGGTTACAGAATTAAACACTAGATTCTCACCCAGCCGTTGCTATTGAGTAAGTTACTTGGTCATTTCTGCTACACGTCCCACTCCTGTGAAGTAATGGCAGTAATACTTCACTGGTTTTGTAGAAGTGTTATTATACATGCACAGTGCTCTATGATCACTCAAGATGCTCAACAAATCTCAAGTCTCTCTTGTTTTTTATCACTCTATTGACTCTGCTCCACTGCAGATCTGGACTCAGTCTTACTTGTTTTCGGCCAGTGCTGGGCACTTGGTTGACATTTGGCAGATGACTGAAGTGATGCAGACTTCATGAGCAAAGTGAGATCTGGAAAAGTTGTCTCTTGCATAACCTTATGTGTGAGATAGTAGTAGAAGTCTGCTTAGGTAGGTCTGAGTTCTTTTAATTTCTAGCTCAAGCAGTCTTTCAGACCATATTTTGGTTTCTAAATACATACAAAGGCACACTTACACAGAGACACAGATACTCCAGTTTCATAAATCATGGGAATAATTTTATAGTGATTCCAAACCAACATTCCTGTTACTAGTTTGCAGGACAGGAAAACTAATTGCTCTCACTTAATGGTTCTTTTCAGATAACTGATGCGCTTTACCCAAGGCCATGTAGTCACTTAAGTGAGAGAATTGGAATGAACCCAGATATTCTGTATCCCAGTCCATTGCTCTTTATAAGATGCCAACAACTGAAACTATATAGAGCAACCTTTGAGCTTTTTTGAAATTCCTGGACTTTTCCTTTGAGGTTGTTTCCCCCTCTAGTGTAGTTCCTCATATGATGCGTTATGTAGATACACCTATTAATTGTTTTCACTGGCCACAGTGGGGCGGACTGTCCTTCAAGACCACTGTGGCTGGGGCTGTGAGTGGTTTGGGCCAGGCAATGAGCGTGTAGGGCTGGGGGATACAGAAGGTGGTAGGAGACGAAATTAGAAAGGAAGTAAAGGGGGTACAGATTATATATGTGCTTTATAGGGTGAATTTGGTAGGGGATGTGTGTGTGCGCGCGCGCGTGTGTGTACCTGTACACACACACGCACACACATGCCCCTAAACTATTTGATTTGGGATTTTGGAATAATCCATGAATATATTCACTTTGACCTGGTGTCTTTGGGGAGGAGAGAGGACGTGTTTCATTTCTTGGTAATGGAATTCGCATTACAGTTTTTCTTTTTCTTTTAAATAACTCACTAATATTCAGAAACTGAATTTCGAGGTTAGCGTTACAGTATGAATACTCTTTGTTCTTTGTGATTTTATTTATTTATTTTTTTGACCAGGAGCGTGTTGCTGCTGCTCTGCTCTGCGTCCTCGCTACAAACGCCTGGTGGACAACATATTCCCGGAAGATCCAAAAGTAATTTGATCTACATCTACTGATCCTTCTCTTTGCTGACCCATCCTTCCCCCCTGCTGACCTCCCTAAGGTTTCCCTAATTTCATTTCTCTACTTTTACTCCTAAATCCCATCATGTACACTACTATTTTTATACTTATCTTTTTCTTTTTACTTTTAAATGACCCATGCTTGCTTATCTAATTTTCAGATCCTTTTTATAGATTAGCCATACACTTGAAATGATGGACAGATGGTGTTCTCCTGTCTACATGGTTCCTATATTTAAGTAATACTTTTCAGAAATTTATGAACCTAGTGCCAGATTATTTGTACGAAATGCTAAGAATACAACTGTGAACACAGACATGGTTTTCTGCTCTCGCTGAGCTCACAGACAAGGAAGTTGGCAATTACCATATTGTGTGAAAGAATGCTGTGGTAGAGAGCTGAAGTACCAGGCGCTTCCGGAGTAGGTAAGAATGATGCCTAATGTAGGCCTGGAGAACAGAGGCCTTCAGGAAATGGAATCCAAGCTAAGAGCTGAAGAGTAAATAGTTTGACCACACAGATTTCAAAAGAGAATTGAGAAGTAAAGGAATAATATTCCAGACAGTTTTGTTCTCTTTTTTACGTAAATGCTTGTAAATTTTTTATAACCATTACTTTATTTTGGAAAATTGCTGTTTTCAAAACAACTGGATTTGAATGATTTTGTTTGACACTGTTCTAAGTTTTCCAAAACTCCTTTAGTCTAGTGTTAAATGGATATGAACAAAAAATGTTAGGTAGGTTTAATTGCTTTATTTTAAAATGTAGCCGGGACACCTCTCTGGCTCAGTCCATAGAGGATATGATTTTTTATCATAAGATTGTAGATTCTAGTCCTATGTTGGATGTAGAGATTACTTAAAAATTTAAAAAAAAGTTTACTAAAAAAATAAATAAAATATACCCAGAAAACTTTTGGTTATCTTAACTTTTATACATTTCTTGATATATGAAATATCTCATTTTTAATCAAATTTTATTTATCAGTCAGCCATTTAGAAGAGGTTAATCTGTTACCTACTATTGGCTTCCAGATGCCTGGATAATTTGTGGCAGATTAAGCCTGAAGATTTGGTACCTGCCTTTTAGTAGCTTTCCATCCATTGACTGACATAAAGCAACAGCATACTAAATTTTAAATCCTAATGCATAAGTCAGTAAGCAGTATTTTAAGTAAAATCGGTGGTAAAGTTTTTGCCTTTAAAGCAGAGAGGTTTTACTGTGAGTTGGCAATCTCTGGAAAGGGTTCTCTGAGGAAATGAGATTTGCTGGGCTTTGAAGGATGTGTGCTGCCTGGAGAAGTGAGATTAGTCTCTTTGTTGCAAGTAAGGGGCCTCTAGAGAAAAGGCAAAGGAGTGCAAGAGAAAGCAAGGGGTACATTTGAGATTAAGAACCTTCAAATGGAGGTTTATGTAGCCTCACTGTGGAGGATAATGGGTGGTGATCATGTTGACCACGGTTTCTGATTTGAAATTCCAGCCATGTCATTTAATAGACTGAATGTTCAGACCATTGCCCTGAGGAGTCTGGGGCATATGGTTACTGAAGATAAAGTGGAGGCCAGATTATGGAGGAATGTGAATGACAGACAAAGCTTCTCCTTTATCTACTTTAACTCCTAGGCAGTGAGTGAGTTTTGAACACTCTTGACCATGGGATTGATGACAGGTAGAGAATGGTTCTAGAAAGAATCTATTTTTGCCAAGTATTGATTGACTACCAAGTATTTAGATAAGATTTGTTTAAATGGAGATCTGTAAAGTAAGATTTTAAAAAATATACATAAACCTTGCATACATGTGGCAATCATAACCCTTTGACCTTATTTGTTATTTTTAATTTATTGACCAACAATAAAAAATCATGTAGTATATCCAAAATAGATTAGGCCTACTGCCCAGAGTACAGAGGTCTACATGTTAAGTCCCTGCCTTCAAAGAGTGATGTAGTGAGGGGACCAAACCATGTCTTAATAATTACTAGCCTTGTGATCTTGGGCAGGTACCTCAGTTTCTCATCATGAAATAGAAATTATAAATAGTGCCTATTTCATAAGATTCTCCGGATTAAATGAGTTAATATAATTCTTTGCTTACCCTTTCTTTCTACCTGGCACATGGTTAGTGCTTGACAAGTATTTACTTATGAGTGAGTGAGAAACAGTATGATAAGGAGTGAGAAACAGAATGATAGAATAGAGATAAGTACAGTGAGTTAAAGGAACATATAGAAGGAGCCTCTTATCCAAGCTTTTTTTTTTTTTTTTAAAGATTTTATTTATTCATTTAACAGAGAGAGAACACAAGCAGGCAGAGAGGCAGGCAGAAGCAGAGAGAGGAGCAGGCTCCCTGCGGAGCAAGGAGCCCGATGCGGGACTCGATCCCAAGACGCCGGGATCATGACCTGAGCCAAAGGCAGTTGCCCACCCAACTGCGCCACCCAGGCGTCCCTCTTATCCAAGCTTTGAGGGGATGTTGGGAGGGTGCACTGAAGGCTTTTTGGAGGGCATGGAGACCTGCAGGATGAGTAGGAGTTACCCAGGTGAGCTAGAGAAGCATCCCCAGGCAGAGGTGAGTTGAGTGAGAGGAGTCATGCACAGACTGTGTGAGTCCGTCAATACATGCTGCTTTTGATAATGCTGAAGAGCAGAGCAGTCATTGCCTGCAGAGGAAGAGATAGGGACTGCAAAGGACATGATGAGTCTCCTCCAAATGATAGAAATGTTTGTATCTTGTTTTTAGTGGTGGTTTCACAGATAAACAACTGTCATAGTTCAAATTATATATTCGGATATAGTTTATTGTGTATAAATTTTTCCTCAATAAAATTAGTCAGGGATAAAAAAAAGGGATGAGAGGCAGTCATAAGTAATGATGTGGAAGAACCAATACAGAGCAAGAGGTTAAAAAACCGGGAAAGAGAGAGGCTGACCTGATGGACCCAGATCCTGGCCCATGTGAAGCAAACAGCAAGAACATAGGCAAACTGATTTCTCCAAGATGAGTCCTCCAAAAATAGGGCACTTTGACTTTACAAGGGGCAAGCTTTCTTCATTCAGGTACTACTGACCTTCTGATCCAATTAATTCTTTGCTTTTGGATTATCCTCTGCATTGTGGGATGTTTATTAGCATCCCAGGCTTCTGTCACAGATACGAGTACACCCACCACCCAGCTGTGGCAATCCAAAATGTCTCCAGACATTGCCCTGGGGGAATGAAGTCACCATGGTTGAAAACCACTGGTTTAGAGGGCACTGAGAAAGCAGGGGTGCTTTTGCCAGTAAATCCTTATCTGATGACTTCCATCTTTTCTGAGAAGGAGGAGAAGAGCTCATTTGATGTCAGAGAGGGAAAAGAGGTGGCAAAGTAGCAAGTTCAAGGAAAACCGAGTAGAAAAAAAGTAGGTTGGCAATGAAGCAACGGCAAAATAGCCAGAGAGTATGGAGGGGCCAGTTGAAAATGCAGATTATAGAATTTTAGTTGTAGATTCATCACTTAACATAATTTTTCTGTCTCCCTTTCTATCTCCTCTAGCAATCCTAAATGCTGTTTAGTTACTCAGACTGTGTGTGACCAAAATGTGTAGGTGATGATTGATTTGTTGTCTGAGGGTGGGAAGCGCCATCGGACCTGTGTTCTGTACCTTTTAGAGGGCAGAGACGAGGGGAGAGTTTGCCGATCCCACACTGGGGGGCTCTTGTTGGTTCTTTTTAATAGGTTGGCTAAGCAGAGATTCATGGACTTCTTATTACCCTCTCAGTTATTAATTAAAAGAAGGCTTTATAATGATAACAAATTTTGAATCATTTTAACATGTTCACTGTTGTATATTTAAAGGAGTAAAATAGGCTTAACAACATAGTGTAAAATTTTAAAATTGAAATAAATTTGTTTGAGGGTTCCGGCGGCGCCTGGGCTGGCGGCAGGCTGGGCAGCGGGGGCGTGACGGGGGCCTGACCTCCAGACCCCAGACCCCCGTGGCCGGCTCGGCTGGCTGCGGACCCCTGACCCCAGGACCCAATATTAAAAAAAAAAAAATTTTGTTTGAGACCTTTTTGGTAAAACATATCCCATTCCTGGGCTGCCTGGGTGGCTCAGTGGGTTAAAGCCTCTGCCTGTGGCTCAGGTCATGATCCTAGGGCTCTGGGATCGAGCCCCACGTGGGGCTCCCTGCTCCACGGGGAACCTGCTTCTCTCTCTCCTGCTGTTCCCCCTGCTTGTATGCGCTTTCTCTGTCTCAAATAAATAAATAAAATCTTTTAAAAAATAAATAAAATACATTCCATTCCCTACGTATTGTAGTTGAGCTGTTTCTCTATTTAGGAAGGTGTCAGAGTAATTCATTGCTTGTGAAGGTACTTATAAATATTTTTCCTAAATAGGGGTATTTCTTTAACTTTCTGGAAATTCTCTATCCAGAATGGTAACTATTTACAGTAAGGAGGTTATAGCCAGAAAGGTTCAGCCTAAATAATGGATTAATCACAAAACCCAAAAGGGGAAATGTGAAGCAAACAATGCTTAGAAGTAAAAAATAACTATGAAAATATAGATAGCCTATTTATCTTGCTGTTCTTATTTTTAGGATGGCCTTGTTAAAGCGGACATGGAGAAATTGACATTTTATGCAGTATCTGCTCCAGAGAAACTGGATCGAATTGGTTCTTACTTAGCAGAAAGGTTGAGCAGGGATGTTGTCAGACATCGTTCTGGGTAAGGAAACTAATTGCTGCTACTACTGTATCTCTGAAAATTCTTCCTAAGTTAAATCATTCTGTACATTTTTTTGTCATCTAGTCATGCAAAGATATATGTGGAGAATAAAACCTTGTAACATTTTACAAGGAAATGTGTCTACTGTATAGATGTTTGCAGGTTTTATTACTTTTCTGATCATGTTTTAAAAATAGACAAATGTTAGTTAAACAGAGATGCCTTTAGCTTAAGCATCCGTTGATTTTGGATATTTTAATATTTCTTTATTATATGTATAATATATTATAATATTTTAATGTTTCTTTAATATTATTCTTTAAATAATAGAAATTGACTCCCTTAGTGTTTTTACCTATTAGTAGATTAATAAAAGAGAACATTAGGCTTGGATATTAAGGTGCAGAGAATGTAAGCATGTTGATTTGGAACTGTGCTAGCTGTATACCTACCTATTAATCAGGATCTGCCGTCTTACTCCATTCTCTATGCTTCAACAACAGTAACTTGGATAATTTGGATTATAAGTACTTTTCCATATTCATTTTATGATCCTCGTTTCTTAGAGTACTCCATTCTTCAAGTGATACTGGTTTTCTCTACTTCCATGTTACCTCTTAAAACATTTTAGCAAGTCTTACATTTATTGAAACAAAGTTATCTAAAGTCGATTTTTACATTTATTGAAACAAAGTTATCTAAAGTCAATTTTTAAAATCTGATGAATTGTAGGGTTAAATTTATGAGATGTTTCCTTCTGATAACTCTGTTGTTGCTGGCGATGTTTTTTACACTCATTTACAAATACAAATAGATTATTTTGGAAATTTTAGGTACATTGCTTGTAGTAACTATTTGGGTCAGATACAAAGATAGATGGTTAGAAATCTGGAAAATAGAGAATGTCTGTTTTTCCAAAGAAAAATATACACAAAGCTAATGTTAAGCTTTAGAAGAGTTTGGAAAGGAGGAGACAGTGGGGTAGTAGTACAGTATAATTTCTATATTCTTCACTATGAGGGTTATTATATAATTTAAGATCATTAGTGTTTGTGAGAAGTAGGATTTCACTTAGGAACTACTATATTTGCCTTTCTCTTTTCTGTGCATTTACATTTAATTATCCCAATGAAGAAGCACCTGAGAGAATTTAGAGAGCTAGAAATCCTTTGATATTATCTTTCTCTTACACTTAGGTATGTTTTAATTGCTATGGAGGCGTTGGACCAACTTCTTATGGCTTGCCATTCTCAAAGCATCAAACCATTTGTAGAAAGCTTTCTTCATATGGTAGCGAAGCTGCTAGAATCAGGGGAACCAAAGCTTCAAGTTCTTGGAACAAATTCTGTGAGTAAAACTGTTCTCTGACTTTCAGGTTAATTAGCATATCTAGAGTTGATCTCTTCTTAGAATGAATGTTTTTGCCTGATAAAAACAAATGCTCTGGTCAGGGCGTGTAGACAAACAATGGAAATGTGGGTGATTAGAACACTGTCTCTAGGGGTGCCTGGCTCTTTCAGTCAGCAAAGTGTGCAACTCAGTCTTGAGGTTGTGTGTTTGAGCTCCACTTGGGGTACAGAGAATATTTAAATATAAAATCTTAAAAAAAAAAAAAAGAACATTGTCTCTAGCTTTTTCTGTTACTTCTTGTGAAATTTGTGATACTAACCAATCATAAGGAGCATCTAAAAATCTGTCGGCCATAAAGTAAGCTCTTCATACTCAGGGGCAATAGGCCCTCCTTCTGTAAATGATCACTTGGTTTGTTTTCTTACTTGTGATTTTCAATAAGTGAAAAGAGAATAAAGTTTCTCCTTCTAAAAGTTTTCCAGAACATTTAAC
>JAPYYJ010003559.1:0-11397 GCA_028533885.1 Nasua narica | reverse complement strand
CGACATGGCGGGAGTGTCACCTTCACTTTCATCATTATCCACTTATACGGTGGGTGACATCGGGAGTGCTTGTCTAAATAAAAGCAGCCGTGGCCACTGGAAGGTGACCCAGGGCTGGACTTTCAGAAGCTGCAAGAAAAGAGGAGGGAAAGCCCAGGCCAGCTCCCTGGCAAACTTTCCGGTCTGGCCTCCAGACATGCAGGGCAGGGGCGGGGCTCCCTAACCTCGGAGGGCACTGCATGCGGCTCTAAAAGCTTCCCATGTGACAAGGGTGGGGTGGCCCTGCCAGGGAGGGCGCCCCCGGATGGGGACAGCCCGGGGAAGTAGGACTGTGTGAGGGCGGGCCTGAGCCGGGCCGACAGCCATCAATGGCTCTAAGAACATCCCCACTGACGCTGCGCGCCCAGCCCACCCATTACAAGGGGGAGCCCTGGAAGTTTGGGGACAGGGGTCCCAGATGTCCTCAGCTGCCCCTGCTGGAAGGGGGCTGCTTGGCTGGGGAGGTGGGCAGGGGTGGAGGGTGTGCAGGCTTTGCAGCAGCTGGGTGGGGCTTACAGCAAAAGCGTCTCTCCCTCTGGGGTCCCCAGCCCCCCGCACTGTCACCCTGTCCAACTCGAGAGGGGCCACTCACGTCACAAATAAGAGAGTGGACCTGCCAATCCCCTACTAGTCTCTTCTTGTTTTTTTCCTCCGCACCCATTACTAAATTCCAGCTGTGTCGGGGCAGATAGAGACCGGGTCCTCACTCTGGTGCCCAGAAGGGGAAACTGAGGCAGAGAAATGCTGGTGACTTGCATTTAACCGAGAGTCCCTGCAGTTCCGGCAGGATCTGAAAAGGGAGGATACACAGAGGACCCGAGCTTGCCCTTGGAGATGGAATGAAAGTGTGCCTGAGCCCCACACTGTCAGTAACCCGCTCTCCTTTCCTGCATCTGCCCCCATCTGCCCTTTCCGCACCCCTGCAGAGAAGGCAAGGGGAGAGCTAATAGGCCCTTTCCACAAGTGAGGAAATTGAGGACCCCGGCGGAGCCACGCTGTGTCGAACGCTCTTATTGAACACTTTATTTTTTTTTTATTTTTTTAAAGATTTATTTATTTGACAGAGACAGAGAGAGATCACAAGTAGGCAGAGAGGCAGGCAGAGAGAGAGGGGGAAGCAGGATCCCCGCTGAGCAGAGAGCCCGACGAGGGGCTTGATCCCAGGACCCTGAGATCATGACCTGAGCCAAAGGCAGAGGCTTAACCCACTGAGCCACCCAGGCGCCCCTAACACTTTATTTTTAATGAAAATCGTGAGCCAAAACCACAAAGATAATATCTGAAATATTATCCAAGAGGGAGTTGTTTTGTTCCTGGTATTTGACCAACCTCCAAAGTTTATGGGGTTTCCAGAATTTGTCAGTGCAGGGTCAAGCCTCCCGGGGGGGTGGGGGGGTGGGAGGGGCCTCTGGCAACCACAGGTGCGTTTTGGAGTGAACAGTGGGATCCGGGGGTTGGGGGCACCCCCGCTGGGCTGGCTGCTGGTAATTCCAGTCTGCCTTCCTGCTCTCTGATCCCCGAGACCAAAGGGCGGGCCCTGGATCTCTCCACTCCCTGGGTGGCTCTGGTCCGCCTCGTAATCCCATGGCTCGGCTCCATAATGGCTCCATCGCCCCATCCAGTCGAACGGAGAAGAAGGCTACGGTAGCGCCTCTCCTAGGGCCGCGGTGAGGATTGGAGGGAGTGCGGGGAAAGCCCTTGGCCTGCACCAGCCCTGGGGAAGTGTGCAGGACACACAGTCCGTGCTCTCCAGGAGCGCAGAGCCTGACTTGCCATCACTCAGATGATGTCCGCTCAGGTGTGGCCTCCCCCGGAAGCCTTCAGTCCAGCCCAGCCTAGCCTGGAGCCTAGGATAGGACTCGATTCCTCCCAGTTATCCCTGCACCGCTGCTCCAGGTCTGTCCGCTCCTCCAGGGGCCGAGGCCCATCAGCCAGGGGCCAGGGATGGATCGAGAGGGTCCCTGGCGCACAGCACAGGGCGGGAACCGAAGAAGCACATGGAACAATGAATATCTAGCTTCTGGCTTCCCCCGGTACCCACCTGTTCCTGCTTTGTGCATGTGGGCCCATTCCTGACCTCTCTCCGTCCTCATGAGAGGGAGGGAGCTATTGTCTGCATTTTACAGGTGAGGAAGCTCTGAGACGCTTGCCCTATCAGCCGGGCTCTGCCTAGAAGAAGAGAAGGGCCCTTGAATATTTACGACGGAGGGATTAAGAGCCGGGGAATTGGTTTCCCAGGTCGGGGAGGAGTTGCGAGGGGGGGACAGGGTGCTGGCATCCGTGACAGTGCGAGCCTGCTGCCACCCGAGGCTGGAAACCAGGGAGGGGGGCCTCGTAGCCGTGACCCTCGGCAGCTGGACTCACGGAGGAGACGCTGCCCAAGGCGGAGAGGGAAGGGAGGGATAGGGCCCGGTCAGGAGCACCAAGCCCAGAGCACCTCCTCCGGGTCCGCGGGAAGCAGTGGTCCTGAGGCTCTGTTCCAGGCCCGCCTCAGTTCCACCTGGGCTCCCCATTCCCTGGCCCCAGGGCACCCCCCTCTGCGCTCCTTACTTCACCCCTGCCCTTCCTGCTGGCCCCAGGCCCTCAGTCATCACCCTCCCACCCCCACCGAGTCCCAGCAGGGCGGCCTGCACCCTGGATGGGCCACCTTCTGTCCCAGCTGCCAGCCGCCTCCACCGGGGGTCCCTGCACACGGTGGGCGCCACGTGGCTCCGTGCCAGCCGCAAAGACGCTTGCTCATCTCCACCCCGTGGCGGCGTGGTTACATGGGGGCAGCCGAGGCGACCCAGGTCCCCCGCACGGCCTGCCCCGTCTCCATCTCGTCCGCTGGGGCTCGGGCCCGACGGATGGCTGAGCCGAGAGGGAGGTGGGGGTCAGGGGGCCTGGGGGCCCCATAGACATGCCCCAGACCCTCCCTCCTATCTGCCTGGGATAGATGCTCAGTCCTGAAGTTTGCTCTTTATTCCTCCCCTCTCTATCTTTCTCTGCCCACTGGGTCTTTTTAGGCGGTAATTACAGCCGAAGTGGACAATCTGTCTTTTTATTTTTAGGCTTTGACGCTCAGACACCGGATCCTGGACAGCAAGCACTGCCTAGAAATAGGTGACTGGTGCCCAAGTAGGGCTCTGTCGGGGCCAATGGTGCACAGGGGCGGCAGGGAGGGGTGGGCTGTGGATGGGCACACCCCTGCAACAGACTGGGAGGTGGGGAGAGCCTTGCCCAGGGAGCCAGGACACCTGGGGTCTGGCCCCTTCTGCTCTGTGACCTTGGGCAGCACCCTGGCCCTCTCTGGGCCTTTCCTTCCAGCCCAGGCACGATGAAGGGAGGCCCAGATAAGCTCCACGTGTTTCCAGATGACGTCTCCAGGGCGGAGGGCCCCAGGGCCGGTCAGGAGGGGCTTTCCTGGTATCATTGTGCTGAGAGATAACGGGAAGGATGGGCCAGCCCTGGAGAGACACCTGGATGGGGGGCTATCCTGCCAATGAGTGATGGGCCTACGCATTGTTAGACCTTTCCTCTCCTCCTCTGTTTCTTCCTGTGGCCTTCGCGTTGCCATTGTCCCTAGGTTATATCTGGCTCATCCTTCCTCCTCGGGGGGCCCTCACTCGGCTCCCCTCCTCACGTAGGGCTCTGGGGCCACACCATTCCTCCCGCCCAGGCTGACAAACAGGAGGCGCCGGCCCCGGGGGCCCCGGGCTCCAGCAGGGCCCAGCTGTTTCCTCAGGGTGCCCGGGCCCCAGCCCAGCTGGCCTGACCGCGCTCCCCTGTGGGTCGCGTCCTCAGCGGGGTCACCCACATGTCCACTCACCCAGGCCCTCACTGACGCATTTAAAAACATTCGGTGGGCGCCAGGGGCTGGAGAGAAGCCATGAACAGAGGAGGAGCTCTGTTCCTAGTTGGAAGAAACAGGAAACAAAATCGGAACCAAATGGAGAAGTTTTAGATAAAGACGAGTGCTATGAAGCCAAAAATAAGAATGATGAATGGATGACATTGGGAGTTGGGCAGGGTGGCTGTTTCTGGCCTGGTGGTCAGGGACAGTCTCTCGGAGGAGGGGACATTTGAGCCAGAGCGTGCTGGCTGCCGAGGAGGGGGCTGCGCCCTGGTAGAAGGGGCCGGCTGCCCACCCAGGACATCGGGAAGTTGGCCTACCTCGTTCTCCCCACTCTGGGGCTGAGAAAGCCTCAGGGCACGTTAGGAGAAATCCAAACTCAAGTCCAAGACTTCGCAGAGCCGAGTCCTTCTGGAATCATTTGACTTCTCTGGGTACATAGGTCCAGGCCTGTGATGGGGGCTCTTCCCTCTTTTGCTCTTTGGGGGCTGTGTCCGAATCCCAGAGGGCTGAGCCATAGGGCTGCATGTGGAGAAGAGTCTAGCCATGTGGATGTGGCCCAGGCCCGGTTGTTGGTAGCAGAGCTGGGGCCAGGCTTTTCTCCCGGCACCAAGGGCTCCATGCCTTGTGTGAACAGAGGCTCTGGAAAATGGAAGGGGAGGGATCACGAAGGATGCAGTTCGCAGCTGCCTTCCCCTCCAGGAGAAGTCGGTGCCCTGTTCTTCCAGCGTGACCCCAGGGCACGGGGACATTCAGGGTCTTTGAGGCCAGAGTGGCGGGAAGAGCCTGGGAGACAGGATAGGGCCCAATCCGAATAGCCCCAGGCCTTCCCTGTCCTAGGGAGCCACAGTTGGCCCCGACTCCCAACTGCAGGCTTAGTCAGAACTTACCTCCCGGGCAAGCCCCTGAGCCGCAGGCAGGGATCGGGACAGCAGGATGAAACAGACGTCCTGGAGGCCAAGGGCGCTGGCTGAGCTGAGCCCGGGTGGGAGGATCCTAGTCAAGGTGGCCCCTGGGCCTCTACTTGGAGTGTTGGGGGCGGAGGCTGGATGAGGCAGGCTGGCACTGAGCGGGTGTCCAGGAAGATCAGGGAAGGGGGCTCTCTTGCTCAAGCAAGGTCCCCCCCTCTGGGCACCACAACCACATAGCGGCCTCGCATCCCGTCAGGCAAGGATTAACAGAGCAAAGCGTGATGGGGCCCTTATCCCATGCCAGGTACTCCTGCGAGCAATGTTAGAGGGATAACCTTGTTAGTTCTCGAAACCGACGATGCTCCCATTTTACAGATGAGTAAACTGAGACCAGAGCTGCAAAATAAACTTGCCTGAGGCTGCACAGCTGCACGTGGCCGGGCTAGACTTGAGCCCGAGCCGCCTGCCACTGTCTGTGCCTCTAACGGGCGGTCTCCCCGAAGCCTCAGAGCCCCGGGCTGCGGCCACATACCCAAAGGTCAGGAGAAGGTGCGCATGCGCGGCATCACAGCAAGAAACACACAGCGAGCGGACTCCTGCCTGCGCCCTCATTCCTGGGGCCCAGAGTGCCCCCTGCTCCCCGAGGGAGGGTGGGCCAGGCTCACGCGGCCCTGCCTGCCGGACCCTCTGGCCTCCTTTCCTGCTGCGGGTTCTGGCTCGGGCTCTGAGTGCCCCAGCTTTCCGTCGGCTCCATTCCAAGTTCTTTTATTAATTCCCTCACTCTCCAGCCAGAGAACTTTAATTAGCCGGGCCGATTTATCTATATAAATACAAACGGATGGCGCTCCACGGTGGGCGGGGAAGTGGAAAGGGAGCCGGGCCAGCGGGTTGCCTAGGGCAGAGGAAGTGACAACCATGCCTTCCCAGCAACCAAAAATATGACTTTAATATCCCGCGCACATGCGGCGTGCGTGTGCGCTCACCGGCGGCCGGGCAGCCCGCGGAGCCGGGGCTGCGGGCACCGTGCGCACTGTCACTCAGGACGGGAGAACTCAGCTCCAGAGCGGGGCTGCCTCTGACTTCTCGGGGAGGTCTGAATGTCCCTCACTGCGGGGTGACATTGATGTGTTTCCGCTCGTCGCGGTCCCCTCCCTCGCATCCTGCCCCGGGAGGACAGGGAAAGCGCGACAAAATCACCGTGTTCAAGGGCTCACTCTGGTCTTGAAGGACTTTCCCGGGCTTGGGGACAGGGGAGGGGCTGGTGACAGCTGAACCCTTCGTCCAGCCCTGGGAGGCTTGGGATTGGAGAACGGGTCCCTGGGAGGCACCTCGGTCTTGCTTTCAGATGTAGCCCCAAAAGTCAATGCTTTCTCACCGAGAGCCTGCGGTTGCAGGGAGACAGGCAGTTAGGAGCCCGGACTAGGGATGCGCTGCCCGGATGCAAGTCCCGGCTCGGCCCCTTACAGCTGTGCCAACTTGGGGGAGCTGTTTCCCAGCTCTGTGCCTCAGTTTACTCATCTGTAAAATGGGAGCATGATAGCTTGCAAGGATTAACAGGTTTATCACACTTAACATGCTTGGTACAGTACGGGGTGTGTGGCGGGTGCCCCATAAGGCTTTGCACTAGTATTGCTCACCTGGCGACAGGAGGTCCCTGTGTGGTCTGCTCCCCTGTGCCAAGGGTGAGATCACGGTGGATGGTGATGGAGAGATATATAGTTATATATAACTATATAAGTTATATATACAGATATATATAATAAGAATTATAGTTAATAATAGTGACGGCCTTTCTTATTACAGTAGCTAACATTGACATCTTTTGGGCCACTGTTCTCAGTGCTTTCTCTTCATCATCTCATTCAGAGTCTAGCGGTGACAAAGAAGCAGCCTCGGTCCTCATGAGGCCCCTGTCTAGCAGGGGAGACAGGACCCATAGGACAAGAGGCCTGAAGAGAAACAGGAATGTTGCAAACGGCGGAGAAGACAGAGAAGGGGCAGTTCAGTGGCCTGGGCTGATCCGGGCACAGGTCCCCCTGGAGAGGGAGGGAGACTCCTCCATTCTTTCCGGGAGGCTTGTGTTGACTCGGGGTCCCCCCCGTCGGTGAAGGGGAAGTGGGGAGGGCATAGGGAAGCAATTCTGATGGAACGTCTCACAAGGTAGCAGCCTGCCTCCGGAGAAAATGCACTTCCTGTCACAGCAGGCAGGTGGGCAAGGCCTGGGGAAGCAGAGGTCAGTGACACGACGGAGGGGATTTCAGAATCTCCGTGGCTGTGGCCGAGGTAGGGGAGGGGATAGGACCCGTGGCTCCCTCCCAAGTCTCGAAATCTAACTGTCCAACGTGTTCATAGGCACACACACACGCGCGCGCGTGTACACGCACACACATGAACACATACCTGCACTGCAGGCTGGGACTGCCCATTATAAGTGTGATAACCCCGTTCATACTTGCAACCTGTGATATTCCCATTTCGCAGATAAGTACATGGGGGCGCAGAGTGGTTAGCACAACGCTCCGATGTCCGAGGCCAGTAAGTGGGCGGGGCCGGGGTTCGAACCCGGGGGTTCTGTCACTGTTATTCGTGCTCCTGACTGCGTCTAGTACACGTCACCGGTCACCGCCACCATCATAATTAGCCTCGCCTCGGGCACTGCTTTTAGTGCCAAGACCGTTTTTCGCTTGGAGCCAGGGGCCGGGGCAAGGGTGAGGAAGCAGGAAGAAGACGGAGTCTCCTGGTGGGACAGGAGATCTTGTGTCTTCCTGGGGGCTGTTCCCTGCATGGAAGAAGGGGGCCCTGGGGTGAAAACTTAGAAGCTATGGCATCTCAGACAGCCCACCAGCCCGGTCTGACTCAGTCACTCTGCGGTAAAATGAGTCGGGTGAGGATCCGCTGGGTGAGGGTATCAGATGGGACTCACATGCCCAGGGCTGCTTCTCAGTGCCCGGGAGACAGCCAGAGCCACAGGCCTTTGCTGGGCAGTTGGTGCCCCTGGGCTCCTCCTCTTGGACCCGGTTTGGGCCTCAGAGAGAGGCTAGCAGGGGGCTGGCCCTCAGCCACCCGGCCTAGGCAGGGTCCCAGGCTCCGAGCACCATGGAATGGCAGACACAGAAAACCCTCGTGTCGTGGCAGCTTTGCCGAGCGGAGCCCGAGAGCGGCCAACTCTATTCTTAGCCAGCGTCCCATCACGTGGAGAAGCAAGCGTGTCATTAGTGGGGAGGGAGGGGGGAGTGCTGGATTTAACCCCAAAGGGCCAGGGCGCCACCAAGGACTGCAGAGGAAACCCACTAGGGAGGGAGGAGCGGAAATCAGAGGGCCGTCCTGGAAGGGGCACTCTCAGCGCACACCCATAGCCACGGGGGAAGGAAAGTGACCCCAAGGGGAGAGGGGCGGAGAAGTCCCTGGGCTGTCACTGTGTCCCGAAGGGGGCGCTCTAAGAGGGTCTGCAAAGAGCCTCAGTGGGGATCAGGCGGTCAAATCTAGCACCAAGGGGTGCGGCTGGGGACAAGTCACAGCCCTTCTCCGGCCCCGGGTCTAGGTCTGCGGTATTAAACTCAAGGGTCCCTCTGCTGTGACATTGGTGACATGGACCCAAGCAGGGTCAGAGCTGAGAGCGGCACCCAAAACCCTGGTCAGACCCCTCACGGGGCCTGCAAAGAGTCAAGGCATTGATCTTTGCCCTCAAGAACCCCACTGCTCTACCATGTGTTCGTCTCGTGTTCTTACTGCCTCCTGATAAGCCCTGTGTCCCTTATCCTTCTAGCATGATCCATCAGTGGAGGTAGCCTTGAGGGACTGGGGCGCGCGTTAGACTAGTCTGATGGTGTCAAATGGGGCAAAGCCAGATCCGACGGTGAGGGAACGTCCCAGAGGCGGTAGGACCCGGGGAGAGGCGGGGTGGTCTGAGCACCAGCGGGTGGGGGGTGCACTGCTTGGGGACGCTGGAAGGGACACTCCTGGGATGACTCATGCCTCAGGGGGAGCCAGACAGCAACCCCCTGCTTTCCTGACTGACCTCCTGTGTCTTTTCGACGTCACTCCTGTGTGCCCGGCTCACCTCGCTGGCAGAGCTGTAAGCTCCCCAAGGCCAGGCAGGGGGTCCTCTTCCTCCCCATCCGGGGCCCACTCCAGGCACAGCCAGTGCCTGCTCCCAGCTCCTCACACTGCCGGGCCTGAGCCCGCCCGCTCCCACTGCCTCACCCCTGTCCCCTTTCATGCCGGCCACTCATTTCCTTTCTAATTAATCACTGCTGGGCTCCAGCGGTGTCCTTCCCTCCCCGGCTCATTTGCCTAAAGAAATGAGTTGCTTTGTTGAGAAGAAACAAATGCTTCCCAGCTTTATTTCCTCTCTCCCCTCCCTAGGCTGCAGACATGGGGGGCCAGAGCCCTCCCTGGGGCTCTCTGGGATGGAGGGGAAGAGGCACTGGGCTGCATGGAGAACAGCCTCAGTTTCCCCATGTAAACCAGAACTAGCAATTTCTGAGGAGGCCTGAAAGAAGACAATGCTTTGAGGCTCTTGTAGGGGTGCGAGGGGAAGGTGGCAAAGCCCAGGCCTTCTACACACCCCTGCCCCACAGGACAGAAGCGGCTTGGATGCAACCGTGTTGTTTTGTAAAGCTAATGAGCCTTGGATGCCCAAACTGAGAACAGGAACTTGTCAGCTGCCTCCAAGAGCAGATCCCGAAACCCCATGGTGCTGGACATGACTCATCACGTCCTGGGGGAGGAAGGTGGGGGAGATGGTATTCCGAGGGCTCCTGGAGGGAGAGGCGGTGGAGAGGGGACGACGTCCACCACGAGGGGCTCCTGGGACTCGGGCGCTGCCCAGAGAACTGCAAGGTGAGCCAAGCTTGCGGTTTGTACCTGCCCTTCCATCCAGACCCACAACACTGTTCCAGGTGTAACGCACACTCGTGGGAGTTGCTGGAAGAATAACAAAGATTCTGCAGACCGAGCACTCGGCATAGCGCCAGGTACACAGCAAGTGCCCTGTAAATACTGGTTATTAATTATTACTGTTATTGTCATTAATATTAATTAATATTATTAATTATTACTGTTATTGTCCCACTTTAGTGCGAGGATGCCAGCAATAGAGAGAGGCGGTATTACAGGGCAGCCTGGAATTTTCAAAAGTAAATTGTGAGCGAACGGCTACTTTTCTGTTATTGCTGGTCGAGGGAGGCCGCGAAACCCCTCCCGGCTGATGGAGAGCAGGCATCGGGCCCAGCCCCAGGGCTGAGGGCCCAGCCAGCTGTCCCAGGCTGTCAGCCGCAGCTGCAGAGGGGAAACCCCGGCCGTCGGCCCTGGAATTCACAGTCTTAGGAATCCTGTGGCCTCGCCAGGTGCCACCGTTGTGCTCGCTGTCCCAGTCGGGCCCATGATGGAGCACGCTGCAACTGGGAGAGACCCCAGTCCTGGGCTGGGATGTCACCAGCCCACCGGGCTGTTCGGAGCCAGAGGTGCCCCCTCTTCCCACAACTTAGCACCAAGTCTGATTCTCCAGGAGCGCCCTGGACCCCCAATGCCCAGGGCTGAGCTAAGGCAAGCAGAGAACCTCGGAGGCTCTGGAATTAGACCAGAAGATGGCCAAATGGACAGATTTCTGCTGATCGATTGCATCTGGTCAGGGGCCACGAGGAGCTGCAGGAAGAGCAACGTGCGGGCTGGGGCTCTGTTGGGGGGGTGGGTGATGCACCCCCTCTTCTGGTCTGCTTCTCATTACCCCCACTCTGGAAGGAAGGGTTGGGATAAAGCACCCCTATGATTTCAGATCCCCATCCACTGAAACAGCTAGAAGCTGCAGCCACAGAGGCTAAGAGAGGAGGGTTGGCAATCCGGGACAGAGGCTTTCTTCAGAATAGGGAGGACCTTCTTGGCTTTACCATTTTGCCAGAGGGCTAGTTGAGAGAACCCTCAGCACAGTCCTTGGCAGTTAAATGTGGTAAGAGGGCTGTTGCATACGGTTGGGCAGGTTGTACACTGCACACGGGTGCCTGGCTGAAGGAGTGATTATGGGGCCGAGATCCAGCCTCACTCTGCTCTCCAAGTCACACTCTTCAGCATGCGGCTGTATCTGCTCAGGGCACAAAGGTACCATATGGGCCGGTAGCAGCACGAGTGGGCTGCTCCCAGCCTCAGTTTCCTGAACTGAGACACAGGGTAATCCTTCCTCCTTCAAGCCCCCAACCCTCAAGGGAAGTGGAGCCAGTGAGTGGTTGAGAAAATCAATACACTACGAGTGCTTGGAGCTCCTTGAAGATAAGCTTCTGACAAAGAGGGAGGTGATTGAAGGCGCGAGCCCTTTCTCTGCAGCCTGACAGGGATTTGGGAACGGGTCAGGATGTCTGGGCTGGGTGTGTGCACGGAACAGATGCTGGCCTGTGGACACTGGCTTCTGCCTCCATCCTTCCTGCTGGACTGAGGGCCCAGACTCATGTGTCTCCCTGGTTTCCAAGCTCCCTGTGTCTCTCCCAGCAACCCTCAGTTTGTGGGAGACGGCGGCACGTTTTTTTTTCTCACAGAACTGAATTTTCCTTCCTCTGCCCCGTTCCCTCTGCAAAAATGCGGTAGCCTGCTAAACACACCCAGCTTCTGTCTAGGAGTCTGGAC
>JAPYYJ010003558.1:0-11398 GCA_028533885.1 Nasua narica | reverse complement strand
GGGAAGCCAAATTAGGTCAAACTGCTAAAGGTAAGAAATGAGAAGATGATAGATCCAAATCAGGTTGGATGCCTTCAAGATCTGAACCCCAGGAAAAGAAGTGCACAGCTGTACATCCTGATGAAAAGATATTACTAACAACCCTTCTGCTTGCTTTGGCTACTTTCCAGTGGCATCTTTTGGAAGAGGGAAGAAGGAATAAGACCTATAATTCCCAGAGGCCCTTCTGGACCACTTGGGTGGACATGGGAGAGGAAAGGCCCCTGTACCAGCAGCATCAGGGTTTGGGAGAGGAGTCTCCCTTCCCACCTGGCTGTAAGTCAGGAAGCTGAACTAGAGGAGGAGGTCTGTGCCTCTCCCCTCCCTATACTCCAGCGTCCTGCCACAGTAGCCCACCTCAGTAACTCATATATCCTGCAGGATTTCCACTCCTCTCTGCTCCTATCCCAAAGAAGAAGAAATCCTGAAAATAGCATTGCTGGTTGCTACTCTCATAAAGCAGCCATGACCACATGTTCTATATCTTTCTCCTTGAGAAGTCTGTGGCCCCTGAATCTTTCAGTCAAATGGGAACACTCTTCATTTGTATTGGGTGCTCAGCTTAACTCTTCCACTAGAGAAATAATGATGCATATGTGGTAGGCTACCCAACAGTATTCCCAACCTCTTCCTTCCCAGCTGGCAGACATCTGAAGATGCTCCAGATGTTTTCAGCAACCCTCCCTTCTGCCCCTTTGTCTTTGGCCAAGGACACTGCACTCCCATCCAGGAGTAAAGGTTAAATGTTGATTAGTTTAAGCCAGTCGTCCTGATCCTGTTCACGCGCCAGCAATAGATTTAAAGACAGGCACAGGATGTAACCCTGGCCCATAAGACATAAGGACAATACTCTCCTGAGTCATTGGGGAAATTTCCAGTGTTCTAAAAAAGGGACACAAGCCAGAAACTTTGCCCTCTTCCTGCACTTGAACGTGGCAGTGCTTTGAGCTGTGGCTGCCATAGTGAAATCAAGCACATCCATAAAGCCAAGAGAATCATGGCGAGACCAACATCCTTGAGCTGGCAAATCCACCAACTCTGGAACCACCTACTTCTGGCCTTCTTGTTACATAAGATAATGAAATTTCTCTTACTATTTAGGTCATTTTTATTTGGATGGCCTTATACTTGCAAACAAAAATTATCATAATATATCCCCTGTTCCGTTGGAACAGAATCCCAACTTTGTTTGGATAACATGTACCCTTACACAGACTACGTGATTAGCTAAACTAATGGTGGTAGTCACATTTCCTTACCAGGGATTGGTTTAGGGAGCAAATATGACTCAAATCCACCAATCAAGTTGAGGAAAGGTCTTCTGGGAGCTTCCAGGAAAGGTTTCTTGCTTTCGGAAAAAAAGACACAAGAAAGAGAAATTTTTCTTACCCTGCTAGATATCCTCATGCTTGGATGTCCAATTCATGGAGTGATAGCAGTCATTTTGCAATCATGAAAGACATTGGTCTGAGGACAAGTTAACGTGTTGAGATTGGTGAATCCTTCTTATTAAAAGAATTTCAAGTTGGGTCCTCTATTATGCAGCCATGCAATAAAGAGCTTTAAGCTTTGCAGTTTAAGAACAGATTACTTATAGTTATCCTGATAGTCACTTGCCTTACAAATGCTCTCTTGAGTGGAGAGGAAAGGATGGTATAAGAGCTATATAAAAGCAATTTGTAAACACTCAGATCCTTTCCTATATAGGCCACAGGAGTAGTGAGCTCCTGTGGCATTAATACTTGTGGCAATTACAGATTATCGTGGTGCTCGTGAGTTTTTATTTTATTATGACTTCCATTTTCGTTTTAATTTAATCATCACTAAATTTTTTATAAGGAAGAAGGAAGGCAAGGATAGATTAAGAAAGCCTGTAAAAGGCATTACAGCTTTAAAAGATGGATTTTATTACTCACATGCTTGTAAAATGTTTTCATGAATATCGAGGTCCCTCACACACCCTCCCCCACCAAAAGAAAGAAAAGAAGGAAGGAAGGAAGGAAAGGAGGAAGGGGAAGGGAAGAGAAGAGAAAGAAAAGAAAAGAAAAAGAAGATGGAAATGCTTGTGGTGCTATTTGCTTTGCTTGTCTACAAAATGGTTTGGATTCTTTGAAAACCGGGGTGGGCTCATTACCGTGTATCTGGCATATGATCACCATCTAAGGGGTGTGTCAGGGCAAAACGTGACTGAAAACCACTGCTCTGGCCTGTGATCATTGACTTTCACTGCTACTCACTGGACTCTATCAAATGTTTCAGGCCGAAGCTTTCAAAGACGAAGTTGGGGAAATTATCATTCTAATTTATAAAAAGCTGTCATTGAACATCAACAAATACAATCATACCAAATAGATATAATCAGCTCAGCTAAAAAAGATATGTATTTTGTGATCCCTTTTCTTTTTCCCAATTGAGAGAAACATCACCTGCACAAATCAGTGTGGGTTGGACTGGATTGATTAATGTGGTTTAGGCTAGCAGAAGTCTGCATGGTCAATGCCAGGTCATAAAAGGGACTCTAATGGAGAAAAAAAAAAAGATATATGTAACTAATGACTTAAAAGACAAGAGTTCATTCTTCTGAGAGACAGCGTAGTAGTATACAAAAAGCATTTGTCTAGGACCAAAAGATCTGAATTGCAGCTATGATTTCATCAATAAGTAACTGTACATTTGTAACTGTACATAACAAACCCTGCTTTGTTACAGCAGCCCTAGAAACTACTACAGGTTTTCCAATTCAGAGATAATACCTGAGAACATCAGTTTGATTAGCAGCAGAATCTAATCTCTAATCTCTAATCTCATCTAATCAGAATCTCTCCATTCTGTGATTTGGAGTGAAGCTGCAGGGAAATTAAATTTACATTAAAAAATGAAGACATCTGAATCTTTTGTTTTGGGGTCCGAGAGAAGAATAGTGCTCAGATTTTCAAATTCTTTGTCTTTCCTCCCCACCCCATCTAGACAAGGCACTAGAACACTCAAGAAAGAAATATTTTTAACATATTCTTATCTTGTCAAAAATAAAAGCAACATAAATCTAAGTGGACGATGTATGATTCGACCAATCACATTTACATTGTGATTAGATTCAAAAAAACTCCATCTTGCTGGGACATGAAGAATGAAAAAAGCAAAGGGGTGTTTATTTGAGCAAGGCTATTCTATCTTAAAAGTTTCTCCTAAAACATCCAGTTTACAACTCAGGAATGAATCTTGTATTCAAGTTGATGCTTAGCTGGAGACAAATATGCCACTACATCCATTCTTGCTTTCACTTATTCATTCAACAAGCCCACCCTGCACCTTTATCATGCACCAGGAGCTGACAATACAGTGGAAAACAGAGAAGACAAGATCCTGGCCCGATGGAGGATCAGGAGGTGGGAGGAGACAGAAAATAAGCAAGTGCACAAATGTATAATTACAAATTGTTATCAGTTCTATAAAGAGCGCAGGGTCAGACAGGGGATCTGAGACATGGGAAGGCCTCTCCATCAATACAGCGCATAAGCCTATAATAGTTAAATTCCGAAGATGGAAAGGAGCCAGCCAGGTAAAGCATGAGGCAGAGGGATGTTCTAGGCAGAGCAAACTACAGGTAAACGCCCAACATGAAAGAAGCCAGTGTGTCCAAGGGACTGAAAGGTGGTGAGTGAGGCTGGAGGAAAGAGAGGTATCAGATGACCTGGAAGAAGTAGGCAGTGGTCAGATATTGCAGGGCCTTGCGGGCCATTATAATATGATTGGGTTTATCAAATGTGCAATGGGAAACTGCTCTAATGTTTTTAGCAATTTGTGTTTCCAGGAACAGGAGTACATGTAGGGAGATCGTTAGGAGGTTCTGGCTGTAATCTGGGGACAGAAATGACAGGGCTTAGATGCCATGGTGGCAATGCAGGTGGAAAGTAGTGGATGGACTGAGGGGCATCTCCACCCAGAGGCAGCTGGGAATGGTTTCCTTCAATCCCACTGGCATTCATTTGTAGAGTACGTGAACTATCCTCTGGGTGAAAGCACCGAAGAGAGAGACCCGAGCATCAGCCCTTGACATTCTTATAATCCAGAGAGCCAGCGAAGAAAAGAAATGTTCGCTTAAGTCAACACTTGGAATACGAACTTAGACCTATTTGAGAATCTCATGGGAAATCTCAATGTATTGCCTTTCTATTTTGAGATTATTGCTCCATTTCAGAAACGGGGGCTCAAGAGCTACTAAAGAAGCCAAGTCAAACTTAATCAGCGTTCAGGGGACAAGGGTGGTGGGTGGCGGTGCTGTCCTGCAGGACATTCCGAGAGGGACCATCGGATATGAGGGTGCGGAAAACCAGGGCATATCAGAGGAACTGTAGCAGAAATGGGGTGCTTGGCCTGCAAATGAGAAGGCTGGTGGCGGGGCAGGGGGAGGGGCCTACTTCCACAAAGAAGAGTCCAGTTGTTCCATGGAGCCGCCAAGCATCCAGCTGCGTCCAGTGCCAGAAGCTGCAAGAGGCAACAAAACAGAGAGTAACTTCCAAGCGGTCAGAGCAGCCGCCGTGTGCGGGGCTGCCTTGCGGGGAGTTCCTCATCTCCAGGGCTGTTTAGGCAGACAAGGGGAAGGCTCCCTACCAGGAATCTTGTAGAAGGATTCACATATCTGGTGTGGGCTGGGTGGTCCCTAAGGGCCTATTCATCTTCCTTTTAGCAGCTGTCCGTGTGTATGACCACAGGGAACCATAGGTTGGAGAAGGATCCATCCCTCCAAAACATTCCCCAGCCTTTTGAAAGAAGACGGTCCAAGACCGAATTCTTTCTTTCCTCTCCGGAGCATTGCGCCAGCTGATACTACAGTCCCCATAATAAACAAAATTTCTGATGAGGAACTTGGCAAAAAGGAACTCTCGCCCTCTCTGTCACTCCTTTCAACTGCTCCCACAGCCTGCAGAATCAGGGCTCTCACGAGCGGCCCCAGAGCCGCCTTGCTAACCTTGCCGTGCGAGGAACCGCATCAAAAACTTGTCATGTTACAATGCCTTTTCCCAAACGATGCTAAGTTGGGCCGCACTCCTGGTGCACATGTGAGGCATCATTAAATCTCATGACAGGATGTGAGCTTAACATCAGGGGCCTTCGAGGATCAAAGAAGTGCAACACAGTTGAAAAGCAGCTCTTTAATAGGAGGGTAGGAGCAGGAAGTCTCCCTTTGTTCAACAGCGGTTCTAATGACTTCTCTCTGCTTTCCTCATAAAGGCTGCCTAATTATGTCACATATGTCTGCACCTCACATTCGAGGCCCCCTCGGTGTCTGGGTTCCCTACTGTCAACCTCACAGCCCTGGAGGTCATAAAAGCCAGGGGGAGACTGCTGTTGGAGAGCTGGTTTTTCTGGCTTCGGACAGACAAACAAACTCTCATTATATTTTGGCAGTGAAACTGGGGAACAAGGAGGAGCAGCTCTTCCTCCAATGAATCTCTGCTTCTTTCATCTTCTTTCAGTCTTATGGAGCAAGCACAATGGTGTTTAAGACGAAAGGCGGCATCTCATTTTCAAACAGAGAGCTAAAGAGATCCAAACTGTATCTCAGCGGTGGGTAGAACATATATCCAATTTGTCAGCTCAGCCTGTATTAAGACTAGAATTAATTGGACTCCCGGCAGTCTTGCAGGTGGCATGGCAGTCCCTGAAGGCAACCAAAATGGCCAGACAAGCCTCACCACAAGAGAAAGACCTCTCTCTTCTAGGTCTCTGGAAATACCCAGTATCTGGACCACCCATTTTGATACCTTAGACACCTCATAGCCCTATGGTTGGTCTATTCTTACATGCCTCTCTCTCCCTCCAACTTGGATGAAAGCCACTTAGGAGGGCTTCTTTGGTTTGGTATGGATGCACCTCTACAGGCATCCATACCGAAGGGGTAAGGCAAATAGCAGGTAATAGATGGATGGAGGGATGGATGGATGGATGGATGAAAGGAAATAGACATTACCATGTTCCATATCATTAAATACCATTTTAAGATGTGAATCCACAGCCTCCCAGGTGGGTTGTAGGACCACATTGATCACATCTACAATATCTGAACCTCAGTTCAGAAGAGCCCTTGCCTTACGGTTAATTCTGTCACAAGAAGCTTTTCTCCCTAATACTGTACACTGCAGTGACTCATGAATATTCTAATATCATAAATCTGAACTCTGGCCTTCGGAAAAGACACATGAAAACTTCCCTGGTAGAATTTTATTTTAACTCTTACGTAATCTATTTCTTGGGCCCCCCTGTGGCCCACTGCCACCCTTCATAACTGCCACGCCATGCTCACGCACATGGCTTCGGGGGCAGGGCTCCAGAAGGGCAGTATGACATGATGGATGTCCCCCTTTGAGTTGGACAAATCTGAGTTTGAAACCTGACTCTGCCACTTCCCAGCCATGGCGCTTTGGATGGAACACATGATGACCACTCCGGGCCTCAGTTTCCTCATCTGTAAATTAATCTGCACTCTGTCATCAGAAAGGTTTAAGGAGATAATGTCCATACAGGCTTCTCATGCAGCAATCTGCTCACTGAACAGTCACTATTCCTATTATTCCCTGATAGAAGAGCTTGTTCTTCAGGATTCACAGTAACTAAACGAGGTGCCCACCTACAAAAGACCTAACAAAAGCACAAGTATATCATGCTGAAAAATATTCACGCATAATACAAACCAACTAGCAAGCATCATGTTTCTATGCAAATGCTCAAGAAATGTCCAGATGCAGAATCCCATCAGGATTTGACCCCTGGTTTAAAATGGTTCTGACTTACAGCTCCTTCATCAGGAAAACAAAACACAGCTATGAACGCCGATCATTCCTCCTTGGCAGCAAGGCAACCACTCTGCTCTGGGAAGCAGGAGGAGATGATGTGGCTTGACGCTGAAGGTGGTTATTACTCATAATAAAGTTTTTACCTACTCTTCCTGTTTTCTTCCCTGTGAAATGGGACCATGGACACCTCGCTTAGTTGTGTAATTCAGAACTGGCACGATTGCATAAAGAAGGCATTCGACTAATGTTTGTTGAACTACTGGTGATCCCATGCATTAAAGGCATTTTTGCTGGTATTATATAGAATTTTAAGTCTTGAGTTTGATTCAACACTTGAAAAGATATTAAAACTGCAGTTTCTGGGACATCTGAGTGGCTGAGTTGGTTAAGCATCTGCCTTCGGCTCAGGTCATGATCCCGGGGTCCCATATCCACGCCCTCTCCCTCTGCCCCTCCCTCCATTCATGTTCTTTCTTTCTCTCTCTCTCTCTCTCTCAAATAAATAAATAAAATCGTTGTTAAATTTTTTCTAAAAACCCTACAGCTTCTTTACAGTAGAGTTGTAGGTAGATCAGCAGAGTGAGGGCTGTAAAAATGAGGAGCTAAGAGTATAGAAACAACTGACGCTCGAATTTGCTTCTGAGAAGAAGCTCTTTTTGGATTTTGCTTGTTGTGCTTGATAGGTTACTGTAGTTAGGGCAATCACAAAAGCTCCCCAATATGTGGTCCATTTGGGAACAATAAAAGAAATACAAGGGCCAGAACCAGCTCCAAGAAGAACATTTTTAGCTTCTTCTTTGAAGCCAACATTACGTTGTTGGCACGGGAACTAAAGGCTGTCTCGATCTGGAGCTATGTTTTATCTCGAGATGCAAATTCGTCATGCAAACACACATAGAGCTCCTTTACGTTGGTGCAACTTGGAGCTGCACACTCACGGGGCTCGAGGAGACCCATCTTGCTGCTGACTGTATAGGAAAGAGGGAAAAGTCTCCTTCTGGAGCCCTGCCTGCCTTCTCAGTCTCCCATGAGGGAATCTGGTGTCCCTGCTCCATGGGGAACCTGACCCAATTCTGGCAGGCAGCTAAGCGCTAATCTCTACAGGCATTAATCCAATTTCTCTCCCAATGCAAGAAATCTTTTTACTGTCCCTCTGACTGATGGTCCTACAGTCTCTAAATGAACTCCTCTGTTGACAGGGAGCTCATTCCTTTGCATCCCAAACCATTTTATGTTGAACAGCTCTGACTTTCAGAAATGTTTCTCATAGTGAGTTGAAATCTGCTGCCATATAATTCCTACCTATCACTCTTTGTTCTGCTCATTGGAATGCTGAGAATAAAATAAATTACTATCTCAGAGGATCAAGTGATATTGAGTTTACCACAAACACAATCATTTTTCATTTTGAACATCAAAAAAAAGTTGCAAAATCCATATGGCTTTCCCCTTCCCCTCCTTTATCTGCTCTAAAAAAAAATTATCAGCTTCCTCCCTTCTTTCCTCTCTCCCTACTTCCCACCCTCCCTCCCTTCCTCCTTCCTTTTCACTTTCCTTCATCAAAAATGCTTTGAGGCAGGCCCAAATGAGACAGGAGACCTGGGAAAGGCAGAGCGTCAGGGTTCACAGACAAAGTGGGGGGGGGGGGGTCTGGAGAGGATCTGGAGATTAACCATGTAGGGTGGCTAAAATAAGGGGAGCCTGGTTCTCACATTCAAAAAGGAGGTGCAAACATGGAAAGGGCAAAAACTAGAATATACTCTGTGATGTTGGATTATAATTAGAAATATCAATATGAACTCATGGTTTTCAATATAGATGTACATTTTTTGTGTATTATATACTGTGTTATTTCCCAGCTCTGTTCATGGATGGAACCTGAGAGCTGTGCCATCCCACTAGCCATGAGCACACCTCTGGCCCAAATCTTGGTTTGGAAATACTATTCTTCACTAAAAGGAATCAGAGTTTCTTGGAGACATGGCTGATTCTAGGACAAGAGAAGGGAAAATAGATGTGCTGCCAGAAAGTAAGGCAGTACTTTAAAAATGACGGAAATTTTTTAAAACAATATAGAAGCCAGTATGAATGGATCCCTACTGGCCAAATCTGGAAAAATTAAAGCATCAGAATAAATAGTGATAGTAACAGATTGTAGCCACTGAATAAAATAGGAACCCATAAATCCACAGAGATATGAAATTGTGATAGATAGATAGATAGATAGATAGATAAATAAATAAATAAATAAATAAATAAATAAATGGAAAGAAGAAAAGCCTTCCTTTGCAATAGAAAGAGAACCACCAAATGAAGACGGAGTCACGGTATTTGAAATTCACCATTTGGCAACCACCATAGCAACAATTAATTCAGATGCAAGAAGCATCAAGAGACGCCCACAGCCAGTGGGTGAAGATAGAATGAGGAATGGATTTTACACAGTATCTAAGCACCTCCCCACAAAACATTCATTAAATAGGAAAAGGGAGAAAGTGTCTCCTTAAGTGGAGAAACCCGCAGACACCATCTTAAGCAAGTGATCAAAATTAACATCAGCAGTTACAGGACCAACAGACATCACACACCGAGCACTAGAGAGGTTTCCATGAAAAGAGCACAGCACTTAGGATATTCTGGCCAAAAACACATAGCTTGGGTCTAACGGACAAGAAACAATGCACAAACACAAACTGAGGGACATCTATTAAAAAAAAAAAAAAAAACCTGCCCATACACCTTAGAATTTTCAAAATCATGCAAATCAAAGGAAAAGGAGGGATGGTCCCAGATTGAAAGAGCCAAGAAAGACAGGGCAACCAAGTCCTACATGTGATCGCGGACTGAGGCAGCACTATGACACAAGTTCCTGAGACACTAACAAAACCAGAGTGCGGTCAGAGTGAAAGGTATACAGGAATTCTTTGTACTGTTTTTATAAAGTTTTTTTAAGTTTGAATCTGTTTCAAAATAAAGTATAAGTAATAAAGTCCAGGGCTTTTTGAAGTTTTTCCCTTAAGAAAACCCTTCCTACTGATGATACCTCAAATTCCATCAATATGATCTCTACCTAGAACTGACCTTTTCTTACTGAGACTTAAAACTTTGAACTTTGTTAAAATGCAAGTATCCCTAGGAGAGGTGATATTTTAGGCCAACACTCATTTTCAATGGTGTTTCCCAAAGCATCTCACAGTATATTAGGTCTAGGGGACCCTTGTTGGTTGGTATTAGGGAAAAGGAGGGGGTTTTTGTTAAAGAAATTTGGAAAATTCTGAGGAACACCAAGATTCTTTATTGCAGAACTCCTCAAAGCCTTTAAGAAGTTGATGTGTATTTTAAATTGGCCTGAGAGAGAAAGGTGCATATGGAGTTATTTGATCATTGCACCACAGGTTCCAGAAAACATATTTTAGAAAATGCTGGCTGGCAGATTCCGATCAGCAGGCAATAAAACATTGAGTTCAGCCTCTGGTGTCAAATGGGCTGTGTTCGAATCCTGGCTGCCCCACTTGGTAACTGTATGGCCTCAGGCTAATCAAGTAAATCCCCATGTAATATGGTGGTAATAAGAGTTGTACCGCAGTGTTGGGATAATTAGCCATGATAGTGAAGATAGCATGTAGCATGGTGCTTGGCTCTTGGAAGGACTCAGTGCATGCTTGCATTGTGTGTTATTGTTACTTCCGTTATTATTTCTCTTCCTTGGGAGTCTGTTTGGACTGCAACAGAGTCTGAGGGTGTTAGGAGTTAGTGGACAGCTAGGTAGTCAGGCCAATGAGAAAATATGGAGCGAGGACACAGAAAACAGCGCTGACATCCCGTTTGCAGCTTAGACAGAACCGCACTAACATTCTGCTTTGCAGTCTTTGCAGAAAGGACTTCTGCAAAGCATCCTAAAAGAAGGCAATTAACCACAAAGCACTCGTCACTGTCGTGGCCAAGGGGCAGTTAAGACATAAGCCCCCAGATGTCAGCAGAAAAAGACCATCAGCACATTGACATCAACACACGAGGTAGACAGATACGTGATTGCAGCCCTGACTGGCACAACTCAGCACAACCTGATTGCTTAAGAGTTCCACCGAAGAGCTCCTAAAAACCCCTGAAGCTAGAAACTCTTGGGGCAACTCTCTCTCGAGCCCCTGTCCCTCTCCGGGAGGTTTATACTATTACTCAATAAACTTTGCTTTGCTGTCCACCACTCTCCCTCTGGTCTACCTCTTCATTCAGCAAAGCGGTGTGACCAAGGCCGTGGGCACTAAAGGCAGAGAATTCCTGCAACAAGGGGGCGGGGACATTGCAGAACGCCACCGCCACCGTCAGGAGAAAAGGGAATGGGGCGGCGAGAACTAAGAAGCTGAAGGTACTCAACACAGACACCCTCACGGCCCACCTTTAAGAGTATTGGTAAAGCCCCCCCTACCTACCTATCCATCTAGACTCCCCACCCAAAAGCCTCAGTTTTTGCCTCAGGGGGCAAAAACCCAGACAGGCTAGACTGCCCATTCTTCCCCCCTCCCCACCCCAGGATACGCATCTTCCCAGGGAAGAGCAAGAAAACA
>JAPYYJ010003557.1:0-11401 GCA_028533885.1 Nasua narica | reverse complement strand
CTTTGAACAAAATGATACTTTGAGAAAATGTCAAAGGAAGGAGCACAGAAAGACATCTCGAACTGTCTTTTGTAATGTAATATCCCAGGTTCCGGGAGGGTGGGCGGAGGCATGTAAAAATCTTCCCCTATCTGGTCTCCTGGGAAGTCATGTGTGTGCTTAGCACATTTGTGAGGGAGCGCACAATATCGGTTTGCCTGTCCCACTCTTGGTGAGGTGACTTTGGCGACATGGTGTGTCTGCCAGCTTCCCTCACTGCAAATAGGTTATTTTTCTCGTGGTTAGTAATAATGGCTCATGGGGAGACCCCATGAGACGGTATAAGCTTCCCGTTTCTCATCATGCTTTTGCCCATTAATTTTAGCCTCCACTGATGATTCCTGCTCGGAGTAATGATCTCCATGGTGTTTACCAAACGGTGATTTTCCACTCTTCATTTCTTCATGGCTTCTACATTCGTTAGTTGAACAGCTACTGAACAAAAAGCTTCCCCTTCTCCATGGGTTTCTTTGTCAACTATATATTCATACCGTCATGGAATCGTACATGGATTCCTAGCTCCACTTGCTGAGAGAGCAGAAGCCATTGTACCCGAATACCAATGAGGACACCTAGTGCCCCAAACTTCTATCCCATTCAGATCCAGGTCTGGAGCAAGGAACGTACCAGAGAAGCCTAGAACATCTTGAGGTGACAGAAAATAAGGAAGATCTAAAAAAGTGTTAGGGACATATCCAAAGGACATAGACCCAAACTGAAGGTGCTCTTACTGGTCAAATCTGGGACAATTTAAGAAAAATAAAGAATCACAAGGGTCTATAATGCATAATAAGAGTCCAAACTTATGTTTTAAAGGGTAATTAGATATGCTTTTAAGTGGCATATCTCACTGATTCATAGTCTCAGAAGCCACAGCATTTTAAGAAAATATTTGTATTCTGGGGACATTTATCTTCTTGATGGTACTAGCAAAAACCTACTTATGATGCTTTAGCAGAAGATGCCAGATGGAATTCATCCATCTTTCTATCTTTTTAAGGTTCACCTTAATAAAGGACAGAATGTAGTTGTGTTTTGTTTTTTTTTTAATTAAACGTAACGATTCTAGAAAACATAAGAAGTCCCAACAGTAGGCCAGAAACTGTGTGAAATTCCTGGCAATGTGAGAGCAGATGTGGAGAGAGTGGAATCCGATCATGTTTCATTCTCTGAATGTTTAGTTGAAACAGACATGACATTTACATTTTATACTTACTGCAGTATGCGTTGATCAAACTACGTTAAGTACTTAAAGTATTTAGACAAATCTTCATTATAACTTTCCCTTAGCATTTGAGTTAGTCTTATGTAATCCTTATGAGAAACATACCCAAAATTAATTGCATCTAATATTCTTAAGGTGGGTGAATTATACCTTCAGTAAATCAGTTACCAAATTGGTGCCCAGAGGGAGAATGGATACTCTTTTGATTCTCTGGTTCTTAAACTACGCCTTGAATGGAAAATGGACAACCTTGACCTTGTTATTTTCTTTCATTAAGCTGTCCAGCACCAACAGAAGTAGCTGGATGATCCCACCATGGTAAGATGTCTCCTGTCCTTACCTGGTCTATAGCATAGCCTTACCTTCAGTTAAGCTCTGAACTTCAAATGAACATGATTAATAACTTACATGTGGTGCAGTGAAAAGCATATAGGATTTGAATCCATAAAGTCACGTTTGAACTAGTATCTATTACTTAGAGTTTGGTTTCTAGATAAATCTTTTAAACTCTCTGAGCATCTGTTTTTCCTAACCCCTCTCTTCTTCCTTCTGATCTTCTACTTCTGGTCTGCTAGATTTGTATAGGTAACACAACTTCAAGGACCATAATATGGGCTTCAAAGTTAAATCACCTAAATTCAGATCCTACCTTCCTGCTTTAGCTTGGGGACCTTGAGCTACTCTGTGCCTCCATTTCTTCATCATAAAATGAAAGCAATAACAATAGGATGTTCCTCAAAGAATTACTATGAGGCTTTGTTTGAATGGAATTGGCTGTTTTGTCGTAGAAAGTATCCATTCTGGGATGCCTGGGTGGCTCAGTCGGTTAAGCGTCTGCTTTTGGCTCAGGTCATGATCTCAGGATCCTGGGATTGAGTCCCACATCGGGCTCCCTGCTCAGTGGGGAGCCTGCTTCTCCCTCTGCCTGCCCTGTTCTCCTACTTGTGCGCTCTCTGGCTGTCTCTCTCTATCTCTGACAAAAAAATAAAATCTTTTTTTTTTTTTTTAAGTATCCATTCTAACTAGTTGGTCTACTAAAAGATAGTCGTTTTTCTAAAGAATTTCTCAGAGAGTCATCCAGGGAACCAGGCTTTAAAGTTACACAATGCAGCACAGAATATCTAGAGAATATTCCAGTCATATCACGTACAATAATGCCATTAGTATACGAGGTATCAGATATCCAAAACTCCATTATAACTAACACCATGCATGTCAAGTGATCCAATTCCTCCAAGCACAGTCGCAATGTTAGATTACTGCACTCCACCTGCAAGTCTGGGAAGACCAGGTCACAGATGAAATTTTAGCTGCAAGGGAGTCTGGAAAATGTGCTTTATAAACTTTCTTGTCTTCAGAGAATATGTAGATAAATTAGAAGGGGATCATAATGAGTGCCAAGTGAGTAATATTTGCCACAATCCATACTTTTGGTTTCTTAATATTAATACTCATACTCTTTTCCTCATGCTTAAGATTACAGACTAACAGGCACCTACTTAGTTATTCCTAATAGGAATGAAAAAAAATCTCTCAACTTTTTCCTCCAGAAAAAGGGCTGGCTCGATATCTTCCCAGTCATTGCATCTATACTGGATAAAATCCATTGGTTTTCTAATGTTGCCATGATCCCTACTTGATATCTTTACATATGGGCAAAATTGGCAACTGACTCACTACTGACATACCATTAGGAAATGGCAGTAGAAATGGGAGGGAAAAGCAGAAAAGAAAATGTGGGTTGTTTTTATAGTCCTCATTTCTGCAACTGGTCACAAGCCTCTAGTTGGAATTTACAACTTCTTAGTTCATTCCATTTTCCCTTTGCCCCTCAGCTATTAGCTCAATTGGCTGAGGATTTTATGTAGTCGACCCAAACTTTGCTTCCTGAGTGGTCTTGCCCTTTGGATTTTTTGGTGATGCAAGTTGCTATAGCCTTCTGTTACATTTTACAATTCAACAGGGCGTTGTAGGGAGGCTTCCTAGAGACTGCCTGGTTCCACTCATACAGACCCATGTCCTCAGCAGCAACCTCATTTTCCTTTGGCCATCAGGATCCACTATCCTATCATTTATTGCCTGTCATAGCTAGGCATGAGGAAGGTCAAAAAACTTGGTGGAAATCTTGACTTCCAGAGCAACAGAATGAATGTTGTGATCTCAGACAAGGAATTCCTTCTCTTTACATTAATCTGGGATTGCCTAGTGTCCTAGGGATAAGAAATGAACATTTTGCAAGTGGGTCATTAACTGTAATAGCGCAAGAAGCCACCCTCACTTCAACCCCCTTGGTTTTTGGATTCTTGCATTCTAGCTGTGAAAATATAGCAATAAAAAGCACATACTATATTCTGTAGGGCAACACTTCAACTTCATGCGATGTCTCCCAGGTATTGTAATTAACTGAGTTTTTAATACATTAATTTTTGTGTTCCCTAAGGTTGTCTAGGGAAAAGGATGCACGCTGGAACAGAGCTTCCTAACTGTACCAGTCATGCCTTTTTATTTTTGGTATTCTGATAGGCTGACCTTTGAGGCTTTACTGACCCTGAAGAGAGTGTCCCTCACAGATTAGCCAGTTCCTGGGGAGAGTAAATGACTAGCCTGTGATGTACCTTTCATATGCAAACCAACCTGTCTTAAACCCACACTCCTACCAACTCCTCTCTCTGGCTGTTAAATTCTGGGCCATTTCTTCCCCTGCTCTGGTCATCCCAGAGCCATGTATCAGACAACTAGGGACAACCCCAATACCTCAGAGCTTGCCGAAATTATTCAGACCAGCCAATCATGAGTGAGCCTGCTCACCCTACCTCACCTGTTTCTTTCTGCAGAAACCACGAGAAAGACCCTCAACCATGATTCGCCCTGCTCCATCTGTCTTCCACCTGACCCTGGTGCTTCCCTATGTGACCTCCTCCCCACCCTCACTCCCACCCTATGGTGTAGCATGACTCCTTCTCTTGGAGGCTGTAGGAAACAAGCTACCTATTTGATAGTGATTGTCTCCTGACTATTGTTGGCCTCACCATACCTGAATAATAATAAAACCTACATTTGAAAACACCATCCATATCAGCTTGCTGCCTTCATTTACTCACTGTGAAGTTGGTTGCTTGACAGAAGCAATATTGTGTAAGACACTATTATTACCATCAGTCATAACTGCAGGGATTGTGTTTCTTGCAGAAGTACGGCAAGCAAATTTAAATCTAGAATACATGTCTAGAATACATATAAATCTAGAACTAATCAATCCTCCTTCCCCTCAAAGGTAGAAGGTGTAAAAAATAAAAACCTGGCTCTAGGTCCACTAGGTCCCCATGGGGGCACGGTGTTGTACTCAATTTGGTTTCTGATGGGAAGTAGCTAGAGAAGCCTTAAATTGAAGTTCAGTGTGAGGGCCCGTGGGAGCCCCTGTCTCTGCCTCTCGGGCCACTTTATTTGGGAACCCACTGAGCAAGCGCTAACATGGCTGAGCAGAGACGTACTGATATTCCTCTTGTCCGCCTGATTTTTTAAGGATCCTCCGCAGGGGAGGACTTTTATATTCCATCACCTTGCCAAATCAGATTCACAGCTCAGTTTTCGGCTGTCTTTCCAGTGGCTATCACGGGTAAGGGATTCTTTCAGGACCACCAAAGAGACGACTTGGTCTTCAAAGAAATCTGTATCAGTTATCAATTGCCCTGTGACGAATTACCCACAACTCCGTGGCGCGGAGCAACAAACATTTATTACCTCGTGGATTCTCTGTGGGTGGTGAATCCAAGTGGCTTAGCTAAGTGCCTCTGGCTTGAGGTCCTTCATGATGTTTCAGTCATGCTGTGGTCCGGGGCTCCGCTTTCATCTGAAGGCTCGCTTGGGGGGCGAGGGAGGAGTCTGTGTCCAAGCTAACTGTGGTTGTTGAGAAGCTTTGGTCTCTAATCACATGGGCCTTGCCCCAGGGTTACCTCATGATATGTCACCTGGCTCCCTCTGGGTGAACCATCTAAGACAGCAAGAGAGTGGACCCAAGAAGGAAGCCGCAGAAGTGACATCCCACCGCTTTCACCATATTCCACTCCTTAGAAATGAGTCCATAAATCCAGCCCACACTCAAGGGGAGGGGATCACAGGAGGTATGAATATTAGGAGATGGGGGTCAGTGAGCCCACTCTCGAGGCAGCCTCCCACACTATGCCTTGCACTGGGAGTTCAAAATTTGAGCTTGCTGTTTTCTCTCATTAAAATTTTAGGCAGCTAGAAGTCGCCAGCCTATCCCACATTCTCCTATTCTTTACGTCCTTTGTATTGGTCTACAGCAGGAGGCTTGCCTTCAGTGGTTCTTCATATCAGATGAACATGGACAATAACGTAGGAAAATGTTCCACCACTCCATCCCAAGGACCATCACCGCTCCACCTTCTAACATGAGCGGGACCCTTGAGTAATCAATCCTAGACCCCCAGTTTCCCAATGCTCTATTCTTACACCATTTTTGCTATTAACTGCAGTATTGGTTAGTGTCTCTAACAAAACAAAAGCAGCGCGTGTGTTAGCTCCCATAACCAAATGGGAAATTAAAGTTATCCATTAGCTCTGAGTCTTTCTGGGAGTGCCAGAGAGCCCCACTTGGCCAGGGAAAATGCCCAGTGTGGCACTAGGACTGACCTCACAGAAAACAACAACCCCCAACTCCTACCATTCAGCTAACTTGACAATGCATACTGCATGCTGGAAATTCCGCCGTGTCAGCTCGGAGGGTCTGCTCACTCCAGCAGACCATGCACTTCCCTGCTTGCTCACGGCCACCTCCCAGCCCGACCTGGCGCATGCGCTAAGTAGAACCCATGTGACACACAGCACCCTGCCTGCAAGCACGTTTGGCAAATACGGAGTTTGTCTCCCAGCCCCCATCGTGCGGAGCGAAGTTCGAATGGGTATGGAGCACAGCAACTTGCAATATTTGCAGCCAACACGCACAGTACCTACAATGGTGGCTGGCATGTAGCAAACCTTCAATAAATTTTAGAATTTCTTACATACTATTTTTTCTACTTGATTGACCTGTTTTACGGTGACATCCTTCCTCCTATCATTGAAGACTCTAAGACAAAAGATGCATTTTTCTGAACACGAACCAAAACAAAACAAAAAACCCTGAAAAAACAAAAACAAAAAAAAACACAAAAGCAAACAAACAAATCAAAAACCTCCCAAACTATATAAAGATGCAGACAGAAAAGAAGGCAGGGAAGTTGCCTTTGTAGACTGCCTCTTAGGGGCCATGCATCACGTTGTCGGTTCTCACAAATGTTGTCTCTTTTGTCTATGAGAACCCTTAAAGATGCATCTTACCGAAAGGAACCAAGAAAGGAATAAAATAAACATTTCTGTGGCAACTCTGTCCCTACAGGGTTAATTTTTTTTTTTTTTTTTTTTGCACCTGGCTGTCATTGAGCCGTGCCCAAGGTCACTGTGAATTATGAAATATTTAAATCTACTCAGCCCCCGAATAATATTCCGTACGTGACCTCACAGGGTGTTCAGCTACTTGGCTCTAGTTAAGTAAAGATTACGCTTGAGCCTTAATTCAATTTCTGATCACTAAGTGTGAACACAGAGGGAACAGGAAGTAAGTTCCTACCGCATTTGCCGCAAGGAAGCTGGGTCTGGGGATGACCCCGCAGAGGTGGGCATCTGTTGTTGGAACACGTTTCTTGCCTGTACCGAGCACCTCAAATGGTGTTTCAGGAAGAGGTAGGGTGTTGGGAAGTATTGATCCTCTGAGCCCTTGGAGCAGCTGGACTTCCAGAAGCAGCCTGGTCAGCACGCCCCCGTGTGCTGTAGGAAGCAGTTTCTGTGGCACATAACCTGGAGGATGGTGGGAAGCACTCCCATATCTTTCCCTCCCTGATGAATCCCCCCATCGAGCCTGCAACCTCGCCCTTAGTCCTCAATGCTTCGGGGGTGTCCAAGAGAGGTCTGCTAACTGTGCGTGGAGAAATCAGCCTGGGAGAGGCAGGTAAGAGAAAAGCGCTCAGTATCAGCGCTTTGCAAAAGACATTCATTTGCCTAGAGATTAATTAACCCAGAGGAAACGTTTTCTTTTATGATTGCCAAGACCTTTCGTGACATATGCACCAGTGAAGGAAATCAATGCTCTCAGTGTTTCCCTCCAAAATGTGCCCTAACACTGCCCCCCCACCACTTCCCTGTAGGGCGGTAGACAAGCCAACAGATGGGGTCCGGCTCTTTGCCTGTAATCACTATTGACCACGTGATTTCCACGTTATCGCTCGTTCTGAAACTCCATGGATCTACACGAAAGCGAAAAACACTGTCCACGTGCTAAAACTGGGTAGAAGAATGTTTTGTTTTGTTTTTTTTAATGGCACTAGGGCCTTCAATTAAATCTACTAGATTTAATTGGAACAAATAATATCCCGGGAGGAAACGGTGGCTTTCTGCTTACCCCAAGCAAAGTAATCATTATAAAAAGCATTAATATTTTCCCGTAATTTCCTTCTCGAACAATTGCAAGAAATTACGGATTCATTTCAATCCTTCGGCCTCATGTTTATCACATTGTTCGTTTCATATTTAGCATCAAAATGAAACAAATGCGTTATCACAGGTAAACCGCATTTGTTTTACAGCTTGTGTGACAGACCGTGGCATTAGCATTATAAAACATAAATAGCAAAGACATCAGTGTTCACTTTCTTGAGCTCGGAGAGGAGGAGAGGGAAATGAAAGGGGATTTCGATGCACGGTCTCATCTGTGCCTGCAGCAAAGACCACCTGCAACACGGGAGCCTTCATTGCCATGAAGCTTAAGGCTGAGTTTAGTAAGATTGGCAAAGGCTTCTGAACTTGTGGGGAGAAAGCATTAACAGGTGTAAGCCAGACCCTCTCTTCTTGGCAAAGTTGAAAATATCCTCCGCTGAGAGATCACTCAGCTGGAGAGAGTTCCCCAAACTCTTGAGTGCCTGCTCACTAGCCCGGAGGTGTCTATTTCCAGACCCTCCCCCAAAGCAGTGTACCCAATTTGAGATCATGGCGGGGGAAGGAGGGGGCTTACTTCTTTCCCCTCTGCCATTGTCTGTCGAGCAGGCGATCACATACCAGAAAGGTAAGTAAGACAAGAGTACCCTCCCCTGGAGAATCTCATCATGGAGTCAAACAAGAAACCAGTGCAGGGTGGGGTGGGGTGGGGGACTGGGGGGGGATGCTAAAAGCGTAAGCTAGGACCAAAATGGAACAATGCCTCAAGTCCAGGTTCAGGCATTAGGACATCACTATCTGCAAAAATCAGGAGTCAGCAAATGTTTTCAGCGATGAAGTTTCAAAGGCAGGTGGGCAGAAGTGCCAGGTTTAAGGTCATCAGTTTCCATCTACAGCAGACCTCTCTCTCTCTCTCTCTGTTCCTGGAGCAGAAAGAAGGCTGCCTGGGTTGGGGGAAGAGTGGGAATGTAATTTATTGCAAAGGCATCAAATTATAGCAACGTTGTTGCCACAGAAGGCTGTGGGATGGGGGCAGCCGCTACTGCCCAATTCGCAATTCGTCTCCATTTAGGGTACATCCAAGGTGATGGATTAGAGGGTTTCCTTCTAGCTTTGGAGGCACTCACAGTTCAGGTGGCTTGCACACTACGAAGATCAATTTAAGTAAATCTGAAAAATAAACATCTGTAAGAGCTCTATGCCCTCACGGCCCAGGTTGGGGCAGTCTGTGGGAAATCTCCCGGGTCCATCTTTAGGGGGTCATTTGGGATGCCCTGCTCCTCCCCTCACCCAAATCTATCAATTCCCTGACCTCGAGAGAGACATTGAGGGCCCCTGCTGTGCCTGGCCTGGTCCCACCCTGGTGATGGCGGAGAACCTTTGTTCTCAGAAGTGAGGAGAGAAGAAGAGATACATGGGGTCTGAAAGAAATCCGCTTGGCATTGGATACAAAGAAGACAATTTTCCTTTCAGTTCCCAGTTCCTTTGTCGTTGCTATTTGGGGCGTTGCTGTTGTTTTTCTGATTTGCTACTTTGTAAGTGTTACCTGGGAGGTTAGTTTAACCTTTTAAGCATACAAAAATCTGGTGATGAGCAACAGAGAAAGAAAAATCTGGTGATGGGCGGGCAGAAGGGGAAACGTTTCTGTGGCACCCTGGGTCCCCTGTCCCCAACGCTGGTAGGAGGGGAGGAGCCTTGGGTGTGTCCTTGACCCGTTGTCACTTAATGGATGCAGTCTGCAGTCTAGAGCATCATCCCAGCAGTGAGATGAAATTCCTTGTTCAGCACCTTGTTCCCCCAAAATGGAAACAGTTTGTATAGTTTATTCTTGTCTAAGCATTTGTAATTCTACAGTAATCGACCAGAGCCTAGTTCTGAGAGCCAAATGAAAAAGGCATTTTAATGGAGAAGAAAACCGAGCTTCTGACTTTTCTTAGGAGTGCTTTTAGTAATCTGTGGGGGCAGGGCTAGAATTCCAACGTGACTGCCCTTTTCATCCAACTCAGGGATCCACCGGGTCCTAGCCCCCTTGTAAAGGAAGATAGGAATGGCAGAAGCGTGTCCTACCTTAAATCTGGCACGGAGCTCCTGAAACTACTTACACCATTTTTCTCCTCTGTGGCCCTCTCCCAGGGTGAAGGAAAGCAATGAGGGCTCAGACAAGGAGTGCTGAGAAAATAAGGCAGAAAGGAGAAGCACTGGGATGCCTGAGTGGTTCCACTGGTTAAGCATCTGCCTTTGGCTTGGGTCATGATCCCAGGGGTCCTGGGATCGAGTCCCGCATTGGGCTCCTTGCTCAGCGGGGAGCCTGCTTCTCCCTCTGCCTGCTGCTCCCTCTCTGACAAATAAATAAAATCTTTTTAAAAATGAAAAGAGAGGCATTAAGAAAAGTGGCACCAGACTGGCTTCCTCTGAGTCCTGGAGTCTGAAGCAGCCCCTCTGGAAGGCAGTTACAACAGCATTAGCATATGATCCCACAAGTCCACTTCTGTCTGTATACTTCGAAAAATTGAAAGCAAGGACTTGAATTCCCACATATTCCCACATCCACGTTCACAGCGACATTATTCACAGTGGCCACAAGAGCCTATCAACAGATGAGTGGCTCCACAGAAAGCTGTGTGTACACACAATGGAATATTCAGCCTTAAAAAGGAAGGGAATTCTGACCCCTGAGACAACGTGGGTGAATGTTGCAGACGTGCTAAGTGAAACACGGCCATCCCCAAAGGACAAAGACTGTGTGATTCCACTTCCAAGAGGTGCCTACAGTAGTCAAATTCGTGGAGCCAGGAAGGGGCCTTGAGGTCACGGAGAAGTAGGCAGTTCGTATTTAACAGGGACAGAGTTTAAGTCTGGGGAGACGAAACGTTCTGGGGCTGGATGGGGATGGCAGTTACAGAATATGAAAGTGCTGAATGTCACCGAACTGTACCCTTAAAAACAGCTAAAACGGTAGATTGTAGATGTGTTTTACCGCAATAAAAAAAAGAAAGTCAAAAAATTGCTGAGCCGAGGACTGAGATCGAATCAGCGGCATTCTGGGGAAGATAAGTTACCCCAGCCTAGGGATCCCAGGATGGTTGCTGTCAGACCCTGTTGGGCGATGGCCACCGCCACCACCTTAGGTTGTGGTGACGTTTAAATGGAGTAATGCATGTGAAGCATTTAGAACACTGGCTGGCGTGCGGTCAGCATTTGATAAAATGAGCTCATATTATTGTTCTGAGGTCAAATAATTAAAAAAAGGTTGTTAGAGAAAATTCCCCAAATACAAATAGTCAAAATCACCCACAATCTTATCAACTAACCATAATCATTTGGTAAACTTCAAAGGCTCTCTACTATGCATGTATTTAGAAAATAGAATTACATGGCATGTGTTATTTTACAATTTTTTTTCCAGTTCATTAATTCACCCAGCAATTATTTATGGAGTAGTTTCTATGTTTCAAGTTTTCCAAGCAGAGAGAAGGGCACGTACAAAGGCCCTGAGGCAAGCACTTACATTGTGAATATCTTCCATCTATCTATGTGTTTGGAAGCTTTTCTGTTTGATCCATTTAGTGTCAACATTTTATTCCCCTCCATGGATATAGCATAATTTCTTTAATAATCTCTTATTGAGGGACATCCAAGTTGTTCTTG
>JAPYYJ010003556.1:0-11404 GCA_028533885.1 Nasua narica | reverse complement strand
TGCCATTTGCAACGACGTGGATGGAACTAGAGGGTATTATGCTAAGCGAAATAAGTCAGTCAGAGAAAGACAATTATCACATGATCGCTCTGATATGAAGAATTTGAGAGGCAGGGCAGGGGGTTATGGGGGGCATGGGGAAGAGAAATGAAACAAGATGGGATGGGGAAGGATACAAACCATAAGAGACTCCTAAACTCACAAAACAAACTAAGGGTTGCTGGGAGGTGGGTGGGGGGGGATAGGGATATGGACATTGGGGAGGGTATGTGCTATGGCAAATGCTGTGAAATGTGTAAGCCTGATGATTCACAGACCTGTACCCTGGGGTAAATAATACATTATATGTTAATAAAAAAATTTTAAAAAAAATTACACTGATTGTAAAACTGTGTTCTACTGAGAAAAAGCTTGAAAAAACACTGATGAAATTAAAGATTGAGAAAAACATGTTTTTAAAGGCAAAGAAGCTGAAATTCAAATAATGGGAGAGATTTGGTTTAGTTGTTTAAAAACAGAAAGAAAAATTATTCTGAACTTTTTAGTATCAGGTTATAGAAATTTCAACTGAAAATAAAGATAAATAGTAAAAATATGGAATTATTAAAATGTAAGTTTAAGAAATAATGCCTATATTATCATAAAGTTTAAAGAACAATTAAAGCATTGATTTTAGTACTATATATTGCTCCCAAACACTAAAGTATTCTAATCATGTTATTAAAACTCAATCTGAGATCAAGAAATAGTGACTTTTTTATGATTTTGTAGGTTTTTCTAATGCTCTCAACGCTTCACAACATCAGTTGTAAAATATAGTATCATATATTTGAATAACTGGGATACATTTGGCTAAGTGGTATTTGATTTTGATGCTACAGTTTCTAAGACAGTTGTAAAAGTTTTTGAAAAAGCTGTCTTTCTTAACTAAGATTAAACATGCTGTCTGATTTTGTCAGGAGAATTTTAATACTCCCTGCTGTGAATGTTTCATCACTGATCTGAGCAAAGTCGGAGCATGGTAATAACATCTCCTTACTTTCATAGCTTGAATAAACCTAGAGTCACCAACCAGGAAAGTCCCGCTTGTGTTGGGCCCAACTTTTTCATTCACATTTCCAATATTTATTGGTACTTTATGAAGGGAGGATTCATTAGCATTTATATTGCTCTGATTTTATCAACATTTAAAATGACTACCTAGACCTTTTAGTAAGAGAGCTATGCAATGTAATCAGGATGGGTAACACATATCACATTCAAGAAAAAAAATGGCTAACAGTAAAAGAAGACAAGGGGTGTGGCAAGAACTTCCATTATCTATGAAAAAGGGTGAATTTAGTTAAAAAATACAAATTTACAATTTTGCTGGTGTGGGTTTTTTTTCTGGTTTCTTCATTATCTTTCTTTCATATTATGAGGGAGAAAATGTGAATCTTTGTATAAATTGAGAATAATCAAAAAATATTTTAAGATACCAATTAATATTAAAGAAATTAGAAGTATGGAAAAAATTAAAACTTGGACAACTGGAAGAAACTTTCAATCTTTTGAAGTAATATGATTTAAAAAAAAATATGCCACAAGACCAAATATAAGAAAAGAGTGCGGCAAAAACACAGAGGAATGAGTAATATCCCCAAATAAGGGCTACAGAAGAGCTGAGCAGAAAGAATCAGAGAAAACATTATAGATGAAACCAATTGAACATGGCATTAAGAAAGTGTCACATACATGACATGATGGGGGAAAAACATTAATTAACTAGAATTCTGTATGTGCTGGGTTAAGACAGAAAGACATATGTGGTGTGAATGCAAGGAATCTAGAAACTCTTCCCCTTGTTCATTTTTTCTTTCCTTTAGAAATCCTTAAATGTTTTAATAGGGCTTACTCACTTAAATTTATCTATTAATACATTATTTATAATATTGCAATCAGTTTTAGTTATTGGGAAAAACTAAAAACATTAGTTAAGGCAAATTAAAAATTTACAGGAAAAAAAGAAGATATATCACCTATATTAACTCCACCAAAAGCTATGTTACATCTGATATATTTTCTATTTTTTTAAGATTTGTTTATTTATTTGAGGGGGAGGGGCAGAGAGGAAGAGGGAGGGATTTTCAAGCAGATTCCACACTGAGCCTGGAGCCTGAAGCAGGGCTCAATCCCCAACATTTAAGATCATAACTGAGCCCAAATCAAGAGTTGGACGCTTAACCAACTGAGCCACCCAGGCAGCCCACATGTGATATATTTTCTTTTAAACTTTTTTTCTATGCATTTGTTTATACAGGTGTAATTTCATGCTTTACTTTTTCTTTGATAATACATCACATATATTTTCTCATGAAGAACTCCAAATAACAGGAAATATTCAGTCTAAATGAAATGACAATCCTCTACACTTCCTTCTACCTTTAGAATTCAAGAACAAAAGCTTATTTTCTTGGATAAAAAGAACTAAAAATGCAACCTAAGTCTTTGTGTTTTGAATTTGCCAGTTGTGTGGTTTTAATGCACCATCATATTTTGCCTATGTGTAGACAGCGTAATTTTGACAAGAATATATATATATATATATATATATATATATTAAGAGTTATTATAATACTTTAATGATAGAAGTTTATTTTTTACCCACACCATAATTTATTTTCAGGAGAGTTGTGTAGGAATAAAAGCAACCCTATTTCACCACACACAGAGCATCATATTACCAGAGGAATCATTGTGATAATTAAGATGTTTTAAATAACTATACAATTGTTTGTATTAAAGTCGCATACTTTGGGTGTTGAGTTTATTAAGTTCTTTATAGATTTTGGATACTAGCCCTTTATCTGATAGGTCATTTGCAAATATCTTTTCTCATTCTGTCAGTTGTCTTTTGTTTTCTTTGACTATTTCCTTTGCTGTGCAAAAACTTTTTATCTGGTGAAGTCCCAATAGTTCATTTTTGCCTTTATTTCCCTTGCCTTTAGAGACATGTCTAGCAAGAAGTTGCTGCAGCCAAGGTCGAAGAGATTGCTACTGCTGTTTTCCTCTAGGATTTTGATAGATTCCAGTCTCACATTTAGGTCTTTAATCCATTTTGAGTCTACTTCTGTGTATGGTTTAAGGAAATAGTCCAGTTTCATTAGTCTGCATGTGGTTTATCAAACTCACACCCAAAGAACAAATAATCCAATCAAGAAATGGGCAGAAGACATGAATAGACATTTCTCCAAAGAAGACATCCAAATGGCCAACAAACACATGAAAAAAATACTCAACATCACTCAGGATCAGGAAAATACAAATCGAAAACACAATGAGATACCACCTCACACCAGTCAGCATGGCTAAAATTAGTAAGTCAGGAAAGGACAGATGTTGGTGAGGATGTGGAGAAAGGGGAACCCTCCTACACTGTTGGTGGGAATGTAAGCTGGTGCACCCACTCTGGAAAACAGTATGTAGATTCCTCAAAAAGTTGAAAATAGAGCTACCCTATGATCTAGCAATTGCACTACTGGGTGCAATTAATTTAATGCACCACTATATTTTGCCTATGCATAGACAGAGCAATTTTGACAAGAATATATATAAATATATTAAAGAGTTATTATAATACTTAAATAATAGAATTTTATTATTTTTACCCCAAATATACAAAATTAGTATTCCAAAGGGCACCTGCATCCCAATGTTTATAGCAGCAATGTCCACAATAGCCAAACTATGGAAAGAGCCCGGATGTCCATCAACAGATGAATAGAGAAAGAAGATGTGATATATATTTGCACATTGGAATATTACTTTACCATCAAAATAAATGAAATATTTTCATTTGCAACAATGTGGATGGAACTAGAAGGTAGTAATGCTGAGTGAAATAAGTCAATCGGAGAAAGACAATTATCATATGATCTCACTAATATGTGGAGTTTAAGAAACAAAACGGAGGAACATAAGGGAAGAGAGAAAAAAATAAAACAAGACGAAGCCAGAGAGGGAGACAAGCCATAAAAGACTTAATTATAGGAAACAAACTGAGGGTTGCTGGAGGGGAGATAGGGTTGGAGGGAGGGGTACCTGGGCGATGGACATTAAGGAGTTCATGTGATGTAAATAGCACCGGGTATTATATAAGACTGATGAATCACAGACCTGTATCTCTGAAACCAACAGCACATTATACATTAATAGAAAAAAAAAAGGAAAGTCACATACTATAAAACCATGAAAGATACAGCAGATTATTAAGAGCTCAGAAGTAAGACACTTAAAGCCTAATTCATTAACACCTCCCAGAAGCCATGACCTACCTTGCCACTGAGTTGTCATACTATAGAACCAGATGGGAACTCAATGACCATTGAATGTTAAGTCTAAATTCCCTTTTTTAACAGTTGAGAAAGCTGAGGCCTAGAAAGTAGAATTTTTTCTGAAAAGCTAATTTTCTTCATTACCCATCCCCTATGTTTCTATTCCCCAAAGATAGTGGCAGAGTTTCAGTGAGTTTACTGTGGGAGCGACTGTTCTGTAGAGAGTGGAGATGCAGAGGAAGCAGGAAAATAGTCTTGGATAGTAGCTTAGACTTTTTAACCTTACAATGAGCAAAAATTTATTCATTCCTTCCAACTCCAATGATTGCCACTATTTATAGCAGGGATGTTAAGTAATTTTATTTCATCATGAGTTTTGAACAATTAAGACTGGCTGCTGGGAACATTATGTTAAGGGAATACTCTGAAAAAGTACCATGAATGCTTAGCTAAACTGGTACTAAGCAGAGGAGGGAATGATAGATTTCCTATATCTAACTTAGAAACAAATTTAAGGGGATAAAAATCATTACTTTTAATATTGGCAAATGCAATAAATCAACACATTGTTCGGATGACTAACATCTTGGTCATTGACAAAAGTAATTTTGTATGTATTACAGTAACTTGGGTCACACTACCCTTACATTAAATGCCACTTCATGAGGACACCAATTAAAGTGGGGGTTTTAAAAACTTAGAGACATAAGTGAGATGAATTAAATCTGACTGGTTTCTCTGAAGCAAAACACTGTGAGAAGAAACAGAGCTGAAAGTTGACTGCTAACTTAGGAAAGCAACACGGAAGATAGTAGCAGTGGGGTGGGGTACTTAGATTTACCAATTAGTCCTCAAAGATCTCCTATATGTTCAATTTAACTTCAACTTAATGCACAAAAGTCAAGAATAGAACAGAAAATGTATACAAATACATAATTTGCCAGGTTCTCACAAGTCCGTAAAAACAAGCAAATATTTGTTTGTTCCGTATTTCAATACCTGGTTAGGTAGTAATTTGGACATGATGTAAATATCTTAGGAAGAAAGAGGTTTGGGGTAACTATTTGTGAGTTGGTGTTGTAAATAGTACACTTAGTTTGAAGAAGTTTAGTATATGTAGCTAGCTAGCTACTTCCTGTGTATATTTTTATATATATACCCAACATTTTTATACAAAATAGATGCAAAATAATGTAAGAGTACTCTAATTGATGTGAGTCAGTTTCTATTTCTGATAATGTATTTTTTCTAAATTAATCACACTAATTACTTTTGTTCCCTTTGGTTTATATCTCTGTTGATTTATCTTTATTCTGAAATAGAAATATTTCCTCTTAAATCATAACAAGGAAAACTTACCATAAGACAATATTTTTAAAGAAAGAAACAAAAGTCACTATGGTAGCTAAACAGACTGTTCTGGTAAGATTTTCCTAGTTCAAAGACCTATTTTATATTTAGCCATTCTACTAATATCTTTTCAAATTTAAATTTTAAAGCATAGTTCCAGAGGAAGAAAATACCTAAGCTAAATCTTTACCTAATGGCCAATTTCTTTAATATATTCTATTTGATACAGCTTCCAACAAGGTACCTTCATTTCTTTTGGATACTACTTCGTACTAGCTGTCAACCACCATAGTATGCTGGTAGTTTTAATGGTGTCCCTAATCTATTCCATATTTCCAAAGATTCTTAAAATGTTTCCCCATGTGAACATGAAGATTAGTATATTAGTATTTTTTGTTTTATTCCCTTAAGATGAAATAAATGCTCTGTACCGTGCAGTTGGCTCAGACCTCTAGATAAAGGACTCTTGCCTGCCAACCTGTACATACTCATTAACCTTAGAATGTGGGGCCAACTTAGTCCATACAAAAGAGAAAAAGTGAAGAAGAAAAAAAAAAAAAGTATGTCATGGATAGGGTACAAAAATGCTGTCTTTGGCAGGCAAGGGAGTAAATGGAGCTCAGATGCTAGAACAAAAGGTATCATTCAAAGTGAAATTACTGTATCGTAACCTCAAGCACACTTTGATGAGGACTTTTGCTCCCCAAATTGAGAAAAGGGAAGGCAAGTATTGAAAGGCATTTACTAATGCTAAGACTAACAAATGTATGCATAAGCATACACTTTATCATGCAGAAATATTTCTTTAAAAAATTAATAAATAGGAGAAAATAAGGAAATGACACCAATTCCATAGAGTTATTTAGAATTTTTTGTTAGTAAAAACACGCCTCTGATTATCAGAGAAGAGGGAAAAACACATAAATGTTGAAGCTAGTATTTATTTTATTTAAGGTTATAGGTTTCTTTTTCCACAAGTGTGTGAGAGAGTACAAATATGAGATGACCAGGGGCCCCCAGCAGCCCTTGCCAATTTTAAAATCAATGATGCATAAGAAAATATCTAGAAGCACATTTTTCTTAGTGATGTACAATAATCTTCCAATCTGGTAAAACAGAACATAAAAGAAAAGAAAGCGAGACAGATGATTAACTGTCACTTAAGAGAAATGTAAAAAAAAAAAAAAAAAGTATCCAAAATAAGTCATTCTTATTAGGGGGTACTGTAAAGTCACTGTTTATGTAATAATAATTAAATAAATAGCAAAAATTTAATTCTGCTTTATTTTAAAGTTGACAATAGGAACGATAAGGATTGGTAAATTGTGCTTCTCATGTCTTCTTACTCTACCACTTAACTACTTAATAGTAAACATTTATTCTAGTGAAAAGTTAGAAGTCATCAAGACTCTTCTGAAAGAGTTTGAGACTGGATAAGCTATTGTTCTGTAAGGGAGGGTCTGGGTAAATATGAGCAGTGCCTGATAACTAGCTGAATGATTAGCTTTTACTAACAATCAACACCCAGTGTCCCAAAGGTATAAAGAAATTAAATGGCCAAATAAAATGTACTTAAGCAATCAAAGTTTATTTTGGGAGAAGATTACTTCCATGCCTAAATGAAAATCCTTCTCTGTGAAACACTTCAAAACCCATGGTTTATTCCTGATGCCTACACACATACATGGAAAGTCAAGAGAATGCCCAGATGAAATAATGTTTTGTCAGTTTTATCTGGGTGGTAGAAAGTCAGGAAAACAAAATGTGAAGTGTGGGTTTTAGTATTATTTAATTTGTATTACTTAGTAAGCAATCTGCACCAGACATAAAAAAACAGGATAGAATAAAAGTTTGAGTGAATTACTTTCCAAAAGAACATACTGACTGCCTTCATTCACCCCTTCTCATTAAGCCTTTACTGAAATTAGAATATGTTTAGGATCTATCTTCAATTTCTATCTTAATATTTGTTGGTATACATCCATTATATGGCACTCCATAGCATGCATTAATCTTGTTTTATAGACCCATTTCCAATTATGGAGTTTTAGGGTACCTGCAGAACTTCACTTCTACAAAATAAACACACTTTGTAAACTTTTTCCATATCAATTTAAAGTCCCTTCTGAAATTGTTTTGTGAACTGTGTCCTTTTCTGTTCACAATGTAACAGTCCACAGGGTCAGTCTTTCCTCACTCCATAAGAACAACCCATTGGCCTCCCATTCCTGGGGGAAACCTAATGGGAAACAAACCAATTTAAAAAACAGCTGAGGAAATCCACACAAGCCACCGAGAAAAATCAATACAATTCTTCATTCTTAACTACTCTGGCAAGGTCCCATATTCTTAATGGTCCAACAAGAATCACCACACTTTAGGGAAACACATATTAATGTAGGAGAGAGATTGCAAATAAGAAAAAAGTCGTTGAAAGTAGATGAAACAAGAGATGAAACAAGAAGAAAACTTTAAAAACACTGTGATATATAACCTCAGTGTAATTTTGAGAAGATGAAAAGGATGCTAGAAGAAAAGTCTATTCAAAGAAGAAGAGAGAGACTTTGGAAATTAGAAGTATAATTAAAATAAATTTTATTAAATTCAATAAAAATCCGTGACACACGTTAAAGAAATATTTAATAACACAGAAGAAATGAATAAACAAAAAATATTATATATGGAAAATAAAGATATATAAGTGAATATCAGCAGCCTTAGTTTCCAACTAATAGAAAATGCAAAACATGAAAATGAAAGCTTATGTATTTTGCAATAAAAAATAGAAGATACTGTCTTAGAATGAATAAAATATATAAATTTTATATTAAAAAAGTCTACAAGATCTAGGGGAAGATTAAGAAAGAAGTCACATTCCCAGATATCTAGATTAAGACTTTAAACATTCAAAATCAAAAGGAATATTTCACAGGTATTTAAAAGCTGAAAGGACTTTTGTACAGAGTTTAGTTTTCTGTGTGGCTACATCAGAAAATAAGATTCAGACAAATGTGATAAAATTTCACTGATGTAGACTTGGCTTCCCTTGTTTTCCACTGTGCTTAGAAAGAAGAAAGTCAAAGAGCTGCTGAATGGGATTAAACAGTTAAAGGAAATAAAGAATGGTAAGTTACTTTGAAAAAAGAAATGATACCTTAAATCTCCATTTAAGGAGTGTCTGTGCTTATATTAACAATGTGAATTGTTAGTATGTAGGCAGTTGAAATATTATGTAGCTTATGAAAAAAATTATGAAAAGTTTAAGAAAAAAATGCAAGCTGTATTGATTATTTTGATCACTATTTGCCAAGCACAAAAACAACAGAGAACAACTATCACTGTGATAAGAGATTCCAATTTTGGGGTCCATATGTTTTCTAGATAAAAATTAATGAAAATAGTCTGATTTTAGAGAACACAGAACAAACTTTGTTTTTTTCTTCTATCCTTTTATAGCATTTAATCCCAAGATGAAGAAAACAAACTCTATGATTTCTTTCAGCCGATTTATTTTTCATACTTTAGATTATTAAATCTGTTGCAGAAGTAAGAGGTTTCAGTAAAAAGCATAACAGATGTGATTTCACCATAAGAAAATAAGTATTTAATTGATAAGATGTGATATATGTTGGGAAGAAAATATTAAACCAATGCAAAGAAAATCATCTCTATTTGTGATAGCTTAAATGAAATGCTATGAATATCATAGGAATCAAAAAGAAAATATCTTACTTAACCTGTTGTCTGGTACTGCCTGAATCAATTGCTCAAAATCAAAATTAAAGGAGCAAAACCAAAAAGATAAAGGCTGGATTTTCCCTTTCCTCCACCAAATTATGGTCACGAATATTACATCAACAGAGAGGAATTTATGGTTTCTCAAAGAAGCCGTAAGCAACTACATATGGCTCTTGGTCCATGAATATCTCCCATTAGTCTTACAAATAACCCCAAAAGCTTATTTAGTGAACAAAAATTCTTATCAAATAGTAAAAGTTCCAACTTTTAAAGGAAAAACTCATCATTGCCACTTATTTTCTTTTTGAATATTGGGGAAAAAAGAATAAAGGGAGTTTGAGACAGGAATTCTACAGATAGCTTTCTCTGTTTCAACTTTATGAGTGTACATTTTTACTTTTTTTTTTTTAAAGTATGACAAACACTACAGCTACACTTGTCCAACCCTGGATACTTTACTATGGTTAAATAAAGTTAAGACAAGATCAGAAAGTTTCTGAAGATGTAGCAGATTTGCTTGCTACTTTCAACTAATTCAATCCATTTGGGGTCAAAATATACCAATGTGAATTTACACAGCCGATGAGTTTCCTGTTTTATATGCTATGACAAAATGTTCCAGCATGTGGGTCTGTCATGTGAAAAGGAATCATCTTTTCTGCCCATAGCAAATATAATCTCACAGAGCATCTTTCAAGTAAAACAAACAAAACAGATATGGAGCCTGGTATTCCTTTTAGATTCTAAGCCTCCTTTCATTTGCTTTGAGTTCAGGGAATCTGAGGGAGTCCTTGCTTTCATGAATGGCTAGAGTTAATGTATTTATGTTCTGTCTTTCTTAGATGAATTGTCTGTGAAACAATGTTGATTTAAACATCAGGGCTTTTTTTTTATTTTTCCTTTTACTTTTCACTAACCATTTAAATGTTATCTATCCTAAAAGTTTGGAAGGAATTCAAACACTTGGAGGCTAAAGACCAACATGCTCAAGAATGCTGGGATCAACCAGGAAATCAAAGATGAACTTAAACAATTCATGGAGACCAATGAGAATGAAGACACATCGATCCAAAACCTATGGGATACAGCAAAGGCGGTCCTAAGGGGGAAATACATAGCCATCCAAGCCTCACTCACAAAAATTGAAAAATCCCAAATACACCAGCTCTCTTTACACCTTAAAGAACTGGAAAATCAACAACAAATCAAGCCAACCCCACACACAAGAAGGGAAATAATTAAGATCAGAGCAGAGATCAATGAGTTAGAAAATAAAGAAACAGTAGAACGCATCAATGAATCCAGAAGTTGGTTTTTTTTGAAAGAATCAATAAGATCGATAAGCCACTGACCAAAGTAATCCAAAAGAAAAAGAGAGGACCCTGATTAACAAAATTATGAATGAAAGGGGAGAGATCACAACTAATCCAAAGGAAAGAGAAACAATCATCCAAAATTATTATCAACAGCTATATGTCAATAAGCTAAACAACCCAGAAGAAATGGATGCATTCCTGGAAACCCATAAGCTTCCAAGACTGAAACAGGAAGACATTGACAACCTGAATAGACCAATATCTAGTAATGAGATTGAAGCAGTAATCAAAAACCTCCCAAAAAACAAGAGTCCGAGACCTGACGGATTCCCTGGGGAATTCTACCAAACATTCAAGGAAGAAATAAGACCTATTCTCCTGAAACTGTTTCAAAAAATAGAAACAGAAGGAAAACTTCCAGACTCTTTCTATGAAGCCAGCATTACCCTGATGCCCAAACCAGGCAAAAACCCCATCAAAAAGGAGAATTCAGACCAATATCCCTGATGAATATGGATGCCAAGATTCTCAACAAGATCCTAGCTAATAGGATCCAACAGCACATTAAAAAGATTATTCATCATGACCAGGTGGGATTTATCCCTGGGATGCAAGGGTGGTTCAACATTCGCAAATCAATCCATGTGATAGAACAAATCAACAAGAGAAGAGAGAAGAACCACATGG
>JAPYYJ010003555.1:0-11408 GCA_028533885.1 Nasua narica | reverse complement strand
AAATGAAATCTTGCCATTTGCAACGATGTGGATGGAACTAGAGGGTATTATGCTAAGTGAAATAAGACAATCAGATAAAGACAATTATCATATGGTCTCTCTGATATGAAGAATTTGAGAGGCAGGGCGGGGGGTCTTGGGGGGCAGGGGAGCGAAATGAAACAAGATGGGATCAGGAAGGAGACAAACCATAACAGACTTCTAAACTCATGAAACTAACAGGGTGCCTGGGGGGTAGGGGGGGTAGGGATAGGGTGGTTGGGTCATGGACATTGGGGAGGGTATGTCCTATGGTAAGTGCTGTGAAATATATAAGCCTGATAGTTCACAGACATGTGCCCTGGGGCAAATAATACATTATATATTAATAAAAAAAAATTTGAGAAACTATTATATTATCCTCAGGTAGATCTGACAAGCTATTATGTTTGTTAAATAAGACAAGATATCATACTAAGGAAAAATAAAAGAAGAAAATTATTGGAAATTAAAAATATAATTTTAAAAATAAAGAACTCAGTAGTTGATGAATTAAATAGACATAGTTGAATATTACATTGGTGAACTGGAAGATCTCCCAGAATGTAGAACAAAAGAACAAAAATAAGAGAAAAATGTGAAATAAAAGTTAAAATACATAGAGGATGGACCACAAGCTCTGCCATATATTTAACAGAAATTCCAGAATAAGAAAATAAATATAATGGACAGGAGTAAAACAATCATAAAAATAATGGACTATAATGAGCTGAAAAAGACATAAATCTTTGGTTTGAAGGTGCTACTAAATATCAGAGAGCAAGGGAATAATGGCTCACAACTAGACATGTTCTTGTAAAATTTCAGAACTTAAAATGTTAAGAGAAAATTCTAGTAGAAAATAGTTAATAGAAAATTCAAATTTGGTGAAGGGGGAAAGGTTATCTATAAGGATAAAAAGCAGACTGATAATCAAATCCTTGTTAACACATTAGATGTTAATAGACCTTAAAGTAATGCCTTAAAAATTCTCAGGTGAAAAAAAATCTCTATTTAGCCAAACTATCAATTAAATATTAGTGTAGAATTAAGGTTTTGGACACATAAGCACTCAGAAAGCTTACCACCTACATATTTTGCTAAGTAGATTATTTTGAGCAAATGACAAAGGAACCAAAAGAAGAGGATTATATAGGACACAAAAAACAATGGTAAGTATGATACTGAAGAAATAAAGGAAGGTAGAAAAACTCTCAAAGAGAACTGAGTAGAGCGGTGTCTGGGTGGCTCAGTCGGTTAAGTGTCTGCCTTTGGCTCAGGTCATGATCTCAGGGTCCTGGGATGGGGATACCTGCTCAGTGGGGAGTCTGCTTCTTCCTCTCCCTCATCCTCTCCTCCGTCCCTGCTTGTGCTCTCCCTCTCTCTCTCTCAAATAAATAAATAAAATCTTAAAAAAAAAAAAAGAATCGAGTAGAGATTTTGGTATTTTGGAAATTCTCCCTCAAATGGCGACCTTTCAATGAGATAGGATTACACTTCCTTCTCCAGTGGTTCAATCATTATACATGGTTCTATTATGACTACACAATTATAATGCAAAAACTATATTTTATCTTGACTCTTTAGAATCACCCTATGAACAATGCATTTGAGACTTAAGTTATAGAAAAAATTATAAATGTTATAAACACTGGCAAAATAAAAATAATACAACTACCAAAAACTTGGTGGGACAATGGAGAGAAGCATTGGAAGGAGGGGTATATCCAGTATTTTCATAAACTTTTTTTTATACTTTCATGGAATAATAAATTAAGGAATAGGTTTTAAAAACCTCTCATTTAAAATTGTAAAGGCAACCATCAGAAGAATTGAGGATATGTAGCCAAAGAAAATTGTGGGTAGGAAAGGTATACATATAAGATGGCAAGTAGTGTGAGCGGACAAAGAACATCAGGCTCGAATCTATTAGGTATCACCTAGAGTTGCATGGAATCCATTCCGTGTCAGCTAGGGTTGGAATGTCAAGATAGAAGTATAGTGTTATTAATAGTTACAATGGCTGATTGGCCAAGTCTAGCTAGAAAGAGATTTGGAAAATGAATGTGTGGTGTTTTCTGCAATACACATAAAGAAGGCAGTTTAGGTGCTAAGTAGTTAAATAAAACAAAACAAAACAAAATAAAATAAAATAATAAAATAAAATAATAAACCATACATCTACCATGCTTTCAAGGTACTATTTAAATATCTACTCGTGACTAATCTCTGAGAAAGTAGAATGATTTTTTCCACCTTTCCTGTTAACTGTAAGAGTGAGAACTAACACCAATTAAGTAGCTACCTTGTGCCTTTATTAGGTATGTCATTCTATTATTGAAGAGGAAAATTACCCAGAACAGGCCCAGGCCGGCAGGCCCCACAAGATGGAAAGTTATCAGCAATACTAAGAGATAACTAGAAGCCCTGCTTGAGCAAGAGATAACCAGCCGTTTCTGCTTCTATAGATGGGCTTTCCTACACGAGCTTCCTGTAGTAGCCTAACCGCTGCCCTAACCACCTTTCCCGCCTAAAGCAACTGTCCCCCATTTAAATTCAGCTACCAACAGCTAGCACAGCCCTCATAACCTGACCCCCTGCGCTTCTCTATAAAAGCTCTGTAATCCTGCTACCTGGGGCCCAGCTACCCTGGGCCCAGAATTTCCAGTACGAGCTCCTCTGTGTCTGCTTGCATAAAATAAACCCGAATTCTTCCACTTCTCTGAGGGTCGCTTGGTTTCTTACTGGTCTGATTTTTTCCCTCAATATTATTTCATTTAATACTCAAAGTCACTTCAAAGGTAGATATTCCTATTCTCATTTTATAGGTAAGGAAACCAAAGCTTCAAGAAATTAAGACATTTGATCATGTTTTTTTTTTTTTAGCTGGAGGCAGTGGAATCTGTATTAAATATCAAGTCTGGGGTGGCTCAGTCCGTTAAGCTTTGTAACTCTTGGTTTCAACTCAGGTCAGGATCTCAGGGTCCTGGGATCAAGCCCTGTATTGGATTCAGTGCTGGGCCTGGAGCCTGCTTGGGATTCTCTCTCTCCCTCTCCTTCTGCCCCACCTAGCCCCCTGAAAAATCAAGACTGTATGAATTTGAGGTTCATGGTTCTCCCACTTCTCCATGTTCTATCTCTGTGTTAGTCTGTACTTCTGCACATGGTATTGACTACATACACTTTTACACCATGTTTTATCTCCCAGATAAATTGCTAGCTAGCACTTTAAAAAAGGGTTTGCTGCTTTGAACAATTTTGTAACTCTTTATAGCACATAATGGCATAACATTTATATAGAATGGACTTCGTTGGTATCTATTAAATGACTCTGAAATATTTATCAATAAAAAGGAAAATCATATTTTTGAGGCAAATTAGGTTTAATAAAGGATCAGTGTTATGAAACTCTATAATCCTTGAAGCATATCAAAATGTACTTCATAAACTTATAAGTCTTAATCTTTTCCCTTATTTTCCTAATTAAGTCATTTTTCTCAAGATTGCAAATAAAAAAAACTATGAAATTATTTTTTCCTGTTTTAATAACTAGTTTTCCTCCAACATTATTTTTTATTCACTTTCCTTGTATTAGTCTTACACTTTTGGTGTATTATCTGTTAAAAAGAACTTTGAAGGCTAGCTTATGCATCTCACCATCTGTAACAGTATTTTTTTTTAAGGAAAACCGACTTAAATGGCTTAACAATGGAATTTGGGATATTACACTTTTGTAAACAACAAGCTTCCTGTACACAATCGGTATTTCATAATGTCTAGCTCAATGAAAATGTGAATGCTAGTTTAATCAAATGTAAAATACGGAGTAAATCTGTATAGACACATTCATTCTTAGTGGAGGTGCATGTGAAATATGTCTTCCTACACCATTCACATGTTAGTCAGGAGGTAAATGTTGCAGTGCTATATTCTTCCTTTCATTCATACAGTTGCCTATATAGCCCCTCCTGATTGGAGGAGCACATACTCAGTAATCACACCACTCTGCCAGTGTAGATGGATTTCAGTCTGTGTTTTGTTTCGCTACAGCAGCAACTTGTTTCAATAAAGGCTGGCTCTCAGGCTTCTTGTGGCTTTTATGCCAAGCTGAGGATGCATGCTTACAAGCTGCCTGTCTCTTTGCATTTAGCTGGAAGTGTTCACTGCCCCTCCCCCAACCACCCTTCCCACTGTTTCTGCTACTACTTTTATTCAATTCAACACTTGAGGGGACTACAGATGAAATGCCTCTGAATCTAAATTGCCAGCAATGGAAATAACAACCTATTTTCTGACCTCCCCTTCCTCCACCCACACTTTTCGAATCTGAGTTTAGAAGCACACAGCTGCTCTATCTCTGTCTCTTGGGTTTAATGGTATAGTGGCTTTTCTAGGCTAGGAAAAAAAAAGTACAACCTCAAATGAAAATCCATTAGGAAAAATATTTGGTGAGAGAAAGAAAGTAGTGGGTATGCATAAGCTTATAGGGTATATACAAATGCCACGAAATACATGATGTAGAACAAGAAATCAGATTTTACATACCACACCACCAAGTTGTCACCTTGGGAGATTATACACTAACTCCACCAGCACTAATTGCTGCTAAAACATTCTTGAAATTTCTCTTACAGAATTGCTTCCAGTGTCAGCACACAGTATATATGAGAAAATAAGCCTCTTATCACCTCATTTTTAAAAATCCTAGACAGTATTACTAAGTGTAATCACTCACCATGTTACAGGGCTTCTCTATGAAATGGGTTTTGCCAATTAAAAAAAAATTAAATCCTTGCCTCAAAAAAGAAAAATTTAATATGGTTGAAATTTAATACTGTAATGCAAGCTTTAATGAAAAACCTACTATGTGCCAGTGGGCAGTAGCCATAGCAAGTGGTAGTATTTCCATTTTAGAGTTAAGAAAATTGGTTTATCACAGAGATTAAGTAAGTAACTTGTCCAAGGTCACACAGTCAGTAAACAGATAAGAGGATTTATCTATTTATTCACTTTTCTGCTCAGCAAAATGGAAAATACCAGCTCTGTCCCCCGGGATGCTTTGGAGCAGGATTACTCCTATGGGAAAGGCTTCAGAGTGTCAAGGAGAACCCCAAATACTTTGCTACCAAGGCTATGTGAGTGGACATGGCTTCAATGTCAGGGTGTTGCTGGAGACCCAAAAGCTCCTCAGCAAGGAGGAGAGGTGGAAAGAGCAACAGAAGCAGCCTCCTCCTGAGGAGCTCAACAACTACACCTCATCCAAGAAAGTACAGGACCGCAGTTATACCCTTCTCAACGGCCCCTTCTAGTGGGACATGCCCTCCTCCTGGTCTCAGGTTGCTAAACTGAACAAATTTAGGATTCCTGAGAAATGGAGACTCTTATATTCCTGAGCAGAAGAATGGATGTTTCATGTCAGGCAATAAAGGACATTTTCTGGCGGGCAGGGGGACATATATACATGTAGTAGTATTTTAAAGACTCTGTCCAACTAGGCTATTAAATCAATAACATTAAGACTTGATTTGCATTCTGATCACATTTTTATTTCTATTTGTCTTGGCATAGATCTGTTTTTGAATTTTTGTTTACAAAGTCTTTTGAGGGGAAGGGTTTCTAACTCTTTTATTCTCTCTCTCCCCACCCTCCTTCCTGTCGAATGGTTTGTAATTGACTTCAGGCAACCCCTCAAGGGGCCCCAAACCAAAACCAAGACTTAAATTCAGGGTTGAAGACCCTTGTGCCACAGTGACTTGGGGACATGACCATATTAGTCACTGTGCCAGTGAGAAGATTCATTTATTTTCTGGTACTGAGATTGTTTGCTCTCTCCTAAAGCTCCTGGCAAGAATGAGCAATGGCTCTTCCCCTAGCTACTGTTTAAATGGGCTGTGGGCTCCCCACCTTAGTCCCTGGTTTCAGAAACTGAGTTTGGCCCTATTTCCCATCCCCTTCCTCACAACAAACAACCATTTTAGTCCCCATCACCCTTAGGGGCTGGCCTCCTAGGCCTCATTGTTTTCATACTCATAGCCCTCCCCACCCTTGGATTCAACATTTTTCTCCACTCACTAATTTGAGTTTTTGTTTCATTACCCTCAGGGGTATTTATCTCATTTGTAAATACAACCAAATCTCGGTTTTCCTTTTTGGATTTAATTGTTGCTTTTGTGTGGGGTGGGGGGAGAGGAGTTGCTAAAAAAATGAACCCATAGAGCCATCTTGACTGGAATTCTCCCAATGAACTTGTCTTCTGAGATTTCCTACAGGCATCTCAAATTTAACATGTCTATGATTAAGTTCATTATCTTCTCTCACCAAAATCTGCTCCTCTATATTTACTTTATCTTGATGAATGATACAACAATTGACCTGGCCTCCAAAATTAGAAACATCAGCTTCATTCTCAATTCCTCCTTCTCCTACCCCATCATTCCAAATCTGTCACCAAATCCTATAGACTCTATTTCAACAGCAACTTCTGAATCCACTCATCCTGTCTGACCCCACTTTAGTTTAGAATTCATCATCTCTCTTCCCTGAGTGTCAGCTATTAACTCAAGTTCATCTTTCAACTGTTTCCAGATTTATTTTTCCAAACTAACAATCCTAAATCTCTTTTAAAGACTTCAACAGTTGACTATCCTGAGAATAAAGTTCCAAATTGTTAGCAGGGGTGACATTGGATGGTAGTTTGAGGCTGAAATATGTAATGTTAGGATGTACTATGTGGCTGAAGTATAGTGTTTAGAATGAGGGAGAAATGGGATTTGTTTTGATGTTCTTATATAATATTAGATGCTCTAACATGCAAACGGAGGGACAGCAGTAACTGTTTAGGGATGATGTGCTGGTTATTCTGGTTACTACCAGATCCATTCTTTGCTCTTCTCTAGCTCTTGAGAAGCTAACCTCTATTTACCACAACATCTTGACCTCCTGTTCACTTGAGGTGTCAGCAGGGGGTGGAAGGATAGGAAGAGATCTGGATATTTATTCCTCTTACTCCATCCCTGTTTGCCATTGCTCCTGTTTTGGTGGGGTCATTCATGGCTAAAGCTCCAGCCTAACAACCCCCTCTATGATCAGCTCTTAAGGAAGCCTGGTAAACTCCATTCCTTCCTTGTCCCTTTAGGTTCAGGGGTGGGTGGGAATGACTTTCACCACAATTAGTTTGAGTACCTTGCCATTCCTTCTTGATTTCTTTAACCATACCCATAGCTCTCTATCTAGTCCATTCATTACATTATTTTTAGATAAACCCATTTCCTGCTGTACTTGATAAAGATGGTATGTTTGAGAAATAAATGAGTTTAAATTCATTTAAGAAAAAGAAAAAGAAAAACCCTTAAAAACACTATAAACTACAGTAATCAAGATTATTTTTTATTTTAATGAGCATTCAGACACTACAGTTTAGGAGTAAGGATGTGGGTGTATTCCTCTAAATTCAGCTCTGAAAGAAGAGTGAATTTATTTTTGAAATAATCTGACTTCCCTTACATTCTTTTTGCATTTCCAAGCAGTGACTAAAACATTTGGGGGAGCTATTAGAGAATAGTTTATTGTAGAAGTGATATAATTAGACTAGCTTAATTGATAATATTTTAGCATTTTTAAATTGACAAATGCCTATCCATGAGTCATAATTAATAAATCCATAGTGCTGAGACTATGACACCATCCTTCTGGGAAAGAAATCAGTTTATGCTCATTTTTTCATCTAGATGTAGAGGTCCTTCTGACACATGCATGCTCTTTCTTCTCTGACCTCTTTTCTGAAGTAAGAAGCACATTTTGTTTCTCCCATAGTGGTTAAAAAATGATACACTGGGACATGTGTATAGGCTAAAGTATGAGCCAATTTCTAGGAGCTAAAAATCACTGCAAACAAAACAAAAACAAAAGAAAAACATCCCTCCCCCCACACCAACAAACAAATAAAGAAACAACACAGAGGGTGGCACCTCAGTCTCTGGATACTGTCAGTGAAAAATGACTGAATTCTGTGTTGCAACCAGGAACCAATGTTGTGTGACTCTTCCCTACTCTCAGCCCCTCCCACAGTCCGTTTTGCTAATGCCCCAAATTTCATTCACATCACATCTAACAGTGGAAAAAGTATGTAGTGAAGAGATGAGGAAGAGTAAGTATTGGAATCATGTTCTTTGTTGGGAAAATCTGCAAGCTCTAGCTGTTCCCATGTGAATGGCATTTCATTTTGTCCAGTTCAATGTTTGCTGATTGTTCATGCTGTCTAGGAAAGCTTTGATTAAACCTTCTAATTTCCACTAAGCTTTTTATTTTCCGCAGGGCAAGCCCTTGTCCTGAAAGTATAGAAATGTGGTCAAAGGGAAAACAACAAAGTAGGAGAATTGAAGGAAAGGAGTTAGAAAATTTGAAGGAATTACAAGTTTGGTGAGTTTAACCAGTAAAATGTTATATTAACCAACCACCTCTTTTGATACCTGTTTTATTAATTGTGTACACTCTATGATTCTAATATGTAAAAAAATAAAATCCTCACCTATAAAACCCATTTTCCACTTCATTTATATTTTTTCCAATAGAAATGACACAAAGCTATTCCTTGTTGGCTCCAAACCTGTATGCCTTTGCTTCCAGAGTGTCCTTTATATCTGATTCATGTGAGTAGAAATACAGAAGTATTTCTTCAGCATAAAATATATGACTTTGCTTTAAATATCATACTTGTTCAGCCAGGTCCTCTGAATTCACTATTATTAACTGATTTTAAATAATTGTGAGAAATATATTCTGAAAAAGTCAACTATTTACAGGCATGTGGGTGTGAGTGAATGTGTGTGTGTGTGTGCGTATGTATACACATACACATATATCTCAATTATTTAGAATCTTGAAATATATGCATATTTAAAATATTTATAAAAAAATAGAAAATAATATAACATCTTTATATATTTTTTATATTTACTATATCCCTCATTCTCCTTAGCCAAGTTCTGACTCAACTGAGAGTCAAAGAAGTTGGGCAAATGGAAATAAAATCTGCTGTATAATCAATAAAGTCTATATTGGAGAATATGGTATAGGTGGCTATAGCAGAATACAACACATCTTCCCTTCCAGGTTCTAAAAACTAAATGGGGGAGACAAAGACAAGCAGATAAGGCTCTAAATAGCAGCTTATTTCTGGTAAGTTTGAAAAATTTTGGCTTGGGTGGAAAAAGAATTGGCTTAGACACCTGTATCCAGCTGGACGTAGTATTCCCTGGTTTGCAACATTGTAATAGCAGGTCAGACAAAGCACAAGTTCTCTGCAGATGAGAAGATCTCATCTGTATTATTCTATATAGATTTTAAGTACAGCTTATTAAACTTCATGAAAAAGTGTTTTTATAACTGGTTTGGAATTGCACTGAATGCATACATTCATAAAAAGAACAATTTAACCTTTACAATAGTGGGACCTACCTTCCTTCCTTCCTTCCTTCCTTTCTTTCTTTCTTAAGATTTTTATTTATTTATTTGACAGAGAGAGAGAGAGATCACAAATGGGCAGAGAGGCAGGCAGAGAGAAGGGGGGAAGCATGCTCCCTGCTGTGCAGAGAGCTCAATGTGGGGCTCGATTCCAGGGCCCTAAGATCATGACCTGCACCAAAGGCAGAGGCTTTAACCTACTGAGCCACCTAGGTACCCAACAGTGGGACTTTCCATCTAGAAACATGAAATATCTTTCCATGTATCCAGAACTTCTAATGTCCATCAATAATGTTTTTCCATTTCTTTACATTAAGATTTTGAGATTTCTTGCTAGAAATTCCTAGGCACCTTATAGTTTCAGTTTCTATATTGATTCTACTTGATAAAAAAAATACTTCAATTTTTAATTTAACTTCTTAAGTTGGTTAATACTGAGGAAAGGGAATCCTAGTAATTTTTGTGTGTATATGTACCCACCAAACTTGTTGAATTATCTTTTTAAGTATTCTGTATTTTTCAGTATTTCTGTCAGCAACATTCTGGGATTTTTTAAAATAATTATATCATTTTCATATAGTGGCACTTTGTTTCTAAGGAAAAACTGGATTCATAAAACTGCTAGTGAATGATCAAGATCAATAAAAATTAATTCCATGGGATTGAATGAACTGATGAGGATGATTATAATTTTGTATGACTTTTATTTGAAACAGTGATGGTTCAGGTTTTTTTCCAAATTTAAAAAGACTCTTTTTTTCCTCTTAAGCTAACCAGGACTTAGAGTAATTTGGTGAAGTATATCTTCATGAATAAAGATCAAACAATTATTTTTTCTCCCTGCCTAATCCCTCCAGAATTTGGAAACTCTCAGTGAGTATTCTAATTCTCACGGCAATATGGTTATTTGCATAAGTTCAGTAAGAATCTGTTCTCCTTGTAACAGGACCTAACTGGAAACATTGGTTATATTACCAAGGTTTTATTTAAAAGAGATATGCATTGACTCAGGTGACCAGACATCTTTAAGGAAAGGTTGACTTAATGGAGTCAATAAAACCCCTTGGAAAAATTAATCTAATATCTTGTTTACAGGGTTCCCAGCAGCCTTATCTGAATAAAGAAGGTCACTTTCTGGCAGACCCAGGAATCTCAGGATATTTTAGAGATCTCAAGTACAGAGAATTCACCCAAATCTATCAGTATTGCAGATGAAATCCAATGGTTGAGTTCTTGGTCTAAGTCTTGAGTCTGAATTCTTGGCTTCTTAGTCTAGAGAGCCTTTTAAAAATTCAATCTGAGATATATTGTAAGAAGATTTAGAAGCAGACTTAGAAGCAAAGCAGACTTAGAAGAGCCTATATGGTCTATCATTATTCTTGCTACATTTATGTAAATAATCAGGTCAAGTTTATTGAAAATAGACATTTTAAAAAAAGATTTTATTTATTTATTTGAGAGAGAGAAAGTGAGAGAGTGAGAGCACAAGCAGGGGGAGCAGCAGAGGGAAGGGAGAAGAAGGCTTCCTGCGGAGCAAGGAGCCTAGTGCGAGGCTCAACCCCAGGATCCTGGGATCATGCCCCAAGCCAAAGGCAGAGACTCAACTGATTGAGCCACCCAGGCGCCCTGAAACTAGACTTAATTTGCACACATATTAGTGTTCTTGTAGTTATCTTTGATAGAAATGGAGGTGATTGGGGGCACTTGGGTGGCTCAGTTGGTTAAGCAACTGCCTTCGGCTCAGGTCATGATCCTGGAGTCCCGGGATCGAGTCCCACATCGGGCTCCCAACTCCATGGGGAGTCTGCTTCTCTCTCTGACATTCTCCCCTTTCATGCTCCCTCTCACTGTCTCTATCTCAAATAAATAAATAAATAAAATCTTTTTTTTTCCTTCATCCTAACTTTTATTTATTTTTTATTTTTTTT
>JAPYYJ010003554.1:0-11409 GCA_028533885.1 Nasua narica | reverse complement strand
GCCATCTGTGTGTGCCCCTCAGTGAAATGTCTCTTCATGCCTTTGCCCATTCTCTAATTGAATTTTGTAATGTTATATTATGAGAGTTCTTTATAAATTCTAGATACTAGCCTTTTGTCAGTAGTGTGGTTTACAAATATTTCTCCCCAATCTGTAGCTTGTATTTTCATTCTCTTCACAAGGTCTTTTGCAGACAGAACAGAAGTTTTTAATTTGGATGAAAACCAGCTTATCCTTGTTTTTCTCTTCGAACCATGTCTTTGGCATCATTTCTAAGAAGACATTACCATGCCCTGGATCTCAAATATTTCCTTCTCTGTAATCTTTTAAAAGCTTTACGGTTCTGTGTTTTACATGTAAATCTGTGATCCACTTTTCTGGATCTCCGCGTAAGCTGAGATTTAAGCTTGTCCCCTTTTCTGTGGGGATCGCCAGTTGCTTCAGCATTAGTTCACCTTTGTCGTATATCAATTGGTGATACTTGGGTGGAGTTATTTCTAGATCCTCCGTTCTGTTCCTTTAATCTGTATGTCTGTCATTCTGCCAATTCTGTGCAGTATCAATTACTTTTCAATCATAAATCTTGAAATCAGGTAGAATGATTTACCCATTTTATTTTCTTTTTCTAAAATTGTTTCATTTTCTCATTCCCGCATCTTTCTGTGTAGATTTCTGAATACACTCAGGTATATCTACAAAAATATTTTTCTGGGATTTTGATAGGAATTTGATTAAACTAATATATCAGTTTAGGAGAGAACTGACATCTTTACAATGTTGAATCTTCAATCCATGATCATAGTGTGTCTCTCTATTCAGATCTTTGATTTCTTTCACCAGCATTTTTGTAGATGTCAGTGTACATGTCCTATACATGTTTTGTTAGATTTACACCTAAATGTTTCATTTTTTGAATAATTATAAATGCCATTGTATTTTTAAATTTTTGTTTTCACATGTGCATTGTTAGTGTACAGAAATGCAACTGATTTTTATATGTTGACCTATATTCTGTGACATTGATGGGCTCAATCATTAGAAGTGGAGATTGTGTGTGTGTGCGTGTGTGTGTATTCTTTTGGAGTTTCTAGGTAGATACTATGTCTCTGTAAATAGTGGCCATTATCTTTATTTCTTTCCAACTTATACGGTCTTTATTTTCTTTTATTGTATTATTTTGCACTGGCTAACATTTCCAGCACTATGTTGAGTGAAGCGACCACAGAAGATATCTTGGGCTTATGTCCAGTCTTAGGAGAAAAGCATTCTGTCTTTCACCATTAAGCAGACCTTATTTGGAGGACATTTGGTAAATTTTCTTTATCAAGTTGACAAAGTTCTCCTCTATTCTTAATTTTCAGAGAAAATTTTCAGAGAGAGAGAAAAATTTTCAGATTTTTTTAATCTTAAATAGATGTTGAACTTTGTCAAATGATTTTCTGCATCAGTTGACATGATTGTGACTTTTTTAGCCTATCAATATAGTGTATTGATTTTATTGATGTTCAAATACTTTTGTTCAAATATTTTTGTTCATATACGATGTTCAAATAATCTTGATCCTTAGAATAAACCTCAATTGATCATGGTGTGTAAAATTCTTATATCTCATTGTATTTTGTTTAGAATTAGTGACAGTATTTTGTTAACAGTTTTTATATCTACACTCATATTAAGATATTAGCCTACAATTTTATTTATTTATTTATTTATTTGTTTGTTTGTTTGTTTGTTTATTTATTTTTAAGATTTTTCTTTAAGTGTCTTTGGCTTTGGCATCAATAATAATGGCTTCAGAAAGTGAGCTGGGAAGTGTTCCATCCTCTTCAACTTTCTGGAAGAGATTGTCTAAAACTGGTATTAATTTTTTAAATGCTTGATAGAATTCTCCAATGAAAACGTCTTGGCCTAGAGATATCATTTTTGGTCTATCTTGCTGTGATATGCTTGGCTTATTGAAACTGAATATTTATGTGTTTTGACAAATCTGGGAAATGTCCAGGCATTTTTAATTTGAATACCTCTTAGCCATTTTTAATTTGAATACCTCTTTCTTCACTCCTCCCAGGACTCCTGTGACACAAATGCTAAATCCTTTTTCACTGTCCCCATACCCCTGAAAATCTAATGATTTTTAAATTTTACTTTCTCTTAGTTTTTCTTTTACTCAAATTGTGTATTTTCCATTGTTCTATGTCCAGCTCACTGGGCCTTTCTCCTATTTTCTTCATTAGGCTGTCGAACTCATTGAGGATTTATATTTCAGTTAATTTTCAGTTTTATAATTTTCAGGTTTTTGTTCTAGAACTTTCAGCTCTGAACTTTTCTATTTCTCTGCTGAAACTTTAAAAATATTTTTTTCATTTGTGTCTTAAATGATTGAAATTCTCTTTGAAGCCTTTTTGATGGTGACTTTTTAAATATCCTTTTTAGATAATTCCAACATCTGTGTCTGCTTAATGTTGGCAGCTGTGGATTGTCTTTCTCATCTAAGTTGAGACCTTAATGGTTCTTTGCATGATGAGTGATGTCCAGTTGAAAATTGGACATTCCGGATATTACTTTATGAGAGTCTCAGTCTTCTTTGAGACCGTATTTTGGTGGGCCTCCTCTGAAGCCTCTCTGGGGGGGAAGGTTGGCCCCACCTCAACACTGCTGGGAGTTCAGGATCTTCACCTGGCTTCCGTTGACTCTGGGGGGTGGGGCAGGAGCGCCTCATACTGAGGAGATGGGGGTTCAGACTCTCCCTTAAACCTCTGTGAGCAGTGCCTTGGCTGCAGAGGAGGAGAACCCCCTCATCACCACTGGGGGGTGTGGGGTTGCCCACTCACACTGGGGGTAGGGAGGTATGGTTGTCCTACTTAACTCTTGGACAACACCCCAGAGGGCTGGAGGGGCTGGGGCGCCATGTTGGAACCTGCAGAGAGAGGAAGTCTATGGTCTTCTCTCATCGTCTATGGTGCTGGGCGGGTGGGGGGCAGGTCACAGGTTTTCCTACTGTATTTAGCTGGAGTAGAGCACTCTTTGCCTAATGTTTTCTTTCTACAGGGCCACTCCCTCCTGGTCCTCCTGGTTCTTTGGTTAGAGGGAGCAGGGTCTTGTTGGCGCTTTCATCTGTGCCTTTTGGTGCTTCTGGATACCAGAGGGTACCCAGTCCGGGCTAGCGATGCAGAATAAATAAATAAGTAGACACTGGTGACACAGCATTGTGTCCTCTTCTCGGTCCCTGGTTCCTAGCCAGTCCATCTTCTCAACTTTCAGAACTGTTTTCTGTTCATTGATGTATAAGGGGCAGGATTTTCAGGTGTTTAGCTGAAGGAACGAGGAAGATTATGTCTACTGTGAGGAGTTACCTTAGTCTCTGCCTCAAAGCAGTTCGATCCTGATGTTCCTTGGAGTGATTTCCCTCATGGTTATTGTTCTAGGGGTTCCTTAAGCTTCGTGGATCGGTAGGTTTATAGTTTTTGTCAAACGTGAATTGCTTTCCAGCTGCTATTTCTTGAAATGCTTTCTCTGTCCCCCTTCTGTCCTCGCTTTCGGCTCTCCCCTTCCTGCCTAATGACAGCAGCAGCGAGAGCATCTTGGGGTTACACAGAGAGCTTCAGGATAGAAGCTTCTGGGAGGAATTTTGTTATCATAGGGAGGAGAACACTGGGGTATAAACGAATCTCTCTCTTTTTTTGGTGGGGAGGTTATTGATTGATTGATTGATTGACTTTTCGAAGCATGATGATCATGCAATGTCATAGGGTTTCAGGCGTACAACATAGTGATTCAGCGGCTCTGTACTCAGTGGTCGCCACCATAAGCGTCTCTCAGTCCCTAAACACACGTCTGTTGATGGTGGCCTGAGGCCTGTTGTCCCACTGTCCAATGCGGCTCCGCCCCTCTGAGCCACCTCCTACACGGCCGGGAAAGCAGGAGCTCTCGAAGCGCTCCTTGCTCCGAAAAGTGAGGGGCTTCTGTTGTTCCAGACATGATCCTGGTCTTACTTGTGGCCTTTAATGCACTTGCCCATCTTCTTTCCCATTTCCATCCCCTAATGCTTTCCCCTAGCCCCTTGGGAGTTCTTTATTCTTGGTCTTGGGGAAACAAGGGTATCCTGCCGGAAGGATGGCCCCCTGTCCTCCAACGTCGCACTGCGATCTCCCGTTACTACAACACGGATTTTCAGTGCCCCTCTGGTTCCACTTACACTCGAGAATCACTGGCCGGCACCCCACGGGGGAGGCAAGCGCACACCCATGTCTAACTCCAAGTGATGGGCCCACTGGGGGTGAGCGAGGGTGCAGGGGCTGGGGCAGCTCCAGGTCAGGTGGGAAGTGACCCTCCCGCGGCTGGCGGATGGCCAGGAGCCTTACAGGCATGTCAGCCTTCCCTCGGGGAGAGGGAGCTTTGAGCCCAGCCACAACGAGGGGTCACTGGCCGGTCCAACGCCCTTTTAGAGGAGGCCTGTGGGGAGAAGGTCACGGATCGTACACTGAGTGGGCAAATTAATGGGGTGGGGGTGTCCCCAGAATAGGAATGCCCAAATGAGTGCGTGGAGACATCCCGATAGAACAGGGGAACGTCCGGTGCTAGTGTTTTCCCGGAACTGGCCACAGGCCTCTGTCCTCATCCGGCCGGAGCAGTCCTGTGCAATCACGACAGTGGCTCCGACAACAACGATGATAATTTCAGCCGAACTTCATTTCACCATTTACTCAGCACTTTCTTAGACATCATTTCATTTTATTTCATCCTCTGAGAGGTACACAGCCCTCGTTTCCTTTTAATTTTAAATTTGATTTATTATGGACATATTCCTATGCATACAAGTGCAGACGAACACACTCTTTCTCTAAGTGCATCACTTCTTAATTTCGTTTTTTATTGACCTCCCCTTCCTCTGCCCTCCCAACACTTCCCCGCCCCCTCCCCACAATGCCTGCAAATGCATACCGTCTACTCTTCATGTCTACACACACATGCGTGCACACATATCGCCTTGCTGCACGTCTGGGCACACAGTGCATGGGTGTGTAAATGCAGAGATGTCCACAAGCACCCATACATAAATGTGCAGGCTTTATGTTTTGTCATTGCTTTGCAACAATAAATTGTATCACCACACCTGTGAGCATCTAGCTTTCAGAGTTCTGGAAAGCCTTGCCAACGACCGCCCCCCATCCCCACGACCACCTGGCAGAGCTCAGTTTGACCCTCCTGAAGGACTGCTGCCCCCCCCATGTGAATTTCCACAAAGCTATTTACTTTCAAGTTTATGTTTCAACCCTTCAATGGTTGTTGACTATGAACTTTGTAGCAGCTGCACACACTTTCCTAATTAAAAAAAAAAAGGAAGGGTCCTACTTAGGTTTTGTTTTTTGCTTTCTAAGGATAAAACTTTAAAGAGCTCTCGTGTAAAAACACAAGATTCATAAAATTCATGATGAGCCCAGGAATCAAGCAGAGTTTGCAAAATAGCAGCTCAATGAATTGGGAAGAAGTTACAAGTCTCTTTGAAATCCAAGTCTTAAAAATTCAGACCACAGGGCGTCTGGCAAAATGAGGGCGGATACTGGTTCTATTTTTCTTCTCTCTCTTTCTGGACTTCAGACCGCTTTAAGAAGCTGTAAATTATACTTTCCCTTAAAACTACCTACTTAGCCACTGCTGTACCTATAACACCGTGTGCAGGAGGCGTTCGTGAGCCCATCCACAGATGCGGCTGGGCTTCTCCACCTGTGGGGACCCCGGACACATGTCCTCGCTGAGCTCGGAAGGATTTCGAGAGAGACTCGGGCACGGGAGGGAGAAAGAGAGGCTCAGGGGGTTCATCAGAGGCCGAAGGGCCATGGTTTCCGGTGCTGGAGCCTTAAAGGAACAGACGAGAACACCTGTCCTCAGAGGCGTGCTCTCTCCTGAGGGACCGTACTCTCCCCAGTGCACGCGAGCTCAGGAAGGACTAGTGGGCTGTCGTTATTCGTGAAGGCTGATGAACAACAGCAGGGATCTTCATGGGGCTGGGGACAGTATTCACGGCCCTCCTTGCCTCGGTGGACACACGATGGTCAGAAGATGGAGAAATGGGGCACCTGAGTGGCTCAGTAGGTTAAGCATCTGGCTCTTGATTTTGGTTCAGGTCATGATCTCAGGGTCTTGGGATCAAGCCCCAGGTCGGGCTCTGAGCTCCGTGGGGAGTCTGCTTGAGATACTCCCTCTGCCCTTCCCCTGCTCTCTCATTCCCTCTTGCTTTCAAATAAGTAAATAAATCTTTAAAAGGAGGGAAAGGAAGGAGGGAAGGAGGGCAGGTAAGCAAGAGGGAAGGGGGAAGGAAAGGAAGGCAAAGAAGAAATGAAGGAAGAGAGGAAGGAAGGGAGAAAGTTGGGGAAATGGACCACTGCTATTCAGGCAGGTTGGGGTCCTACCCTGCGCGGACGGCCCTGGAGCATTTCCCTGGGCGCTGAGGATAAACCCAGAATAACCTCCAACTGCCTCGGGCGGCTGAGAACGTTGTGCACACACTCACCTGACTCCTGTCCTCCCTGCTCAGTGCAGTCACTCGGGCTTCTCTCTGCTGCTGGAAGCCACCAGCTCCCTCCCGTCCACGGCTCCCTGCTGCTCGGGTCTGGACCGTTACGTTCCAGGGCCACACGAGAGAAGCCCGCGCGGCACCCCCGCCCCAGGCAGCCCCCCAGCAAGTGCAATCTCAGCAACACAGCATCCTCAAAAACAGGGCTGAATTGACTATGCGACTTCGCAGAGCATGTTCAGGGACGTCAGCGATGGACGTCGTAACTCTGGACACTGTGTGGGTAAATGAGAGAAATCCGGGAATGGCCACCAGGAGACTCCGCGTGCGTGGTCTCCCCCTGCGAGAACTCGAGCCCTAGCGCACCTCTGACCTGGGTGTGAGAGGACATGGGGCAGGTCAACCCGTCCCCAGGGGCAGAGCGCCCCGAGCCTGCTACTCCCCGGGTAGCCAGGAGCCCCCACGGCCACGGTCGGCTCCTGGCCGCGGGCTGTTCCTACTCCATGTCTGGGAGGCTCGCAGCTCTGAATGCGGGGACAGAGTGCCATGTGAGGGTCACACAGATGCAAGGGGTCTTTTCCGGTCGCCACGTAATCCCGGGCAATTGCTACGGTCAGCCAGCGGCCGCTGCCGGTTTCGCAGTGGCGGAATTTGGAAGTTATGCGCTTGTGAGCCAATGGCTAAGAAGGAATTCTTGAGACGGTTTTGGTGCAAAAAGGTGGTTTTATCATAGCGCAGGGACGGGACCCGGGGGCAGAAAGAGCTGCTCTGGGACAGTGAGGAGGAACAGATTCTGTGCTTTCTAATCAGTCGCGCTTAAGGAGAGTGTAAGTCGCTAAGGCATTTGGAAGCAAAGCTTTCAGGACCTTGAGGGACTAGCTGCTGTTCATATAAGGCTATGTTTAGTCTTTAATAAAACCTGAACCTGAAGGCACAAAGGCAGCCACGAGTGTCTTGAGGAAGGTCACATTCTGCGTGTCTTGGGTATCCGTCAGTGGGCTGCGAGCTCTAAGGAGATTGAATTCGAGCTACATTTCTCTTGCCTCTGTTTCCCTCATTCACAGGGCTCGACAAATGTCCCTTCCTCCCTGATTCATTTCCCCCAGGAACTCAGCTGTAAACCTCTCGGAATAACCTCCAAGCCTAATAGGCATGTGACGATCAGCTCTCCAACCTACGTGGGCTCCAAGCCCCCTGAAAACCGGGTGGGGAAACCCCACAGGGGATGCAAGACCAGCCCCTCCTCACCACGGTGACCTCCGAACACGGAAGGCCCTCCAATGCACAGAGGCCAGACCAGGACCTCCTCAGCCAGACGGCAGATGCGCCCACACTCGGTATTTAAACCCAAAGCAGGGCATTGGAGGAGCTGGGCGTGGAAACAGGTACTTAGCAGCTGAGAACGGGGTGGCTCGTGTGCACCCGTGAGACTCGGGGACCTTGGCGACCGTCGGCAGCTCTGCGGGAAATCCTTTCTCCCAGTAGCCGCCAGACGTCAGCCCCGCCTCTAATGGGCACCGGGCCGGCTTTCCAAGGGCGATTGTTGGTGAGCGGCGCGGCAGGGGCCCCCCTCCCCCAGGCCCAGCCAGCTAAGCGGCCCCTAGTGCCCACCTGTCCTTGCTCCTCAGTGCCCGGCTGCCAGCCCCGGCTCTCCGCTTCCTCTGCCCACCCGACGTCCCATGTGGCCGCCTGGCTTGAGACCTCCCTGCCTGCGGGCCATGCATGTCCAGTAGGAGAGACTGTTACCCCCACCCATCCACGTGCCCTGCACCCCTGGCATCCGACTCTACTGTAGCACGGATTCGTCCCTGTGCCTTGGAACGTGTGAGTCCCCTCCGGGCCCAGCTGCTGGGAGAGGGACCAGGGGATGCCATGCAAACCTCGAAGACCCCAAGGGGCAGAGGCAGTACTCAGAAATGACCGTTTCTATGCTTAGCGGCTCCAGCTCCCCGACCTCAGGGAACTCGGGGTCCAGGAGGGGTAAGGGGGACACAGGGCTCTGAGAGCAGGTGGAGAGGTCACTGCCAGGCCAGACGGACGGTCATGGTCCGGGGAGTCTGTGGCCGCAGGAAGATGGGGTTGGTCATCACTCCGGGCAGTGTAGGGTCCTCCGGGTCCAAGAGCCTGTGTGGGACAGTCACACTCCTGAGCGGAGGGAGAAGGGGTATGTCGGCCGGTCCTGAGGTCAGATATTCTGAGACACTGCCTGGGCTATCCTTGGAAATGCCGCGGGGCCGCTGGGTTCATCAGGTGACTCTGGCCACGAGTCTGAGCAGAGCTAGACGGGCGGAGAGCCCAGTTCTGTGCACCCTAGAAAACCATCGTTCTCGGCAAGCCACATTTGAGGACACCAGGGGTCCGTAGGGCTGGTGATCAGCCAGGAAAGCCCAGACCAGGAACCAGGATGCCCGGGACATGTATGTCAGGATGGCCCAGGTCACATAGGCAGAATGACCCAGGCCAGGGACCAGAAGGCCTCAGGGCATACAGAGCAGGATGGCCCAGTTCATACAGGCAAGAAGGCCCAGGCCAGGAATGAGATGCCCCTGGTCATATATATCATGATGGCCTAGGTCACATAGGCGGGACAGCCTAGACCAGGGACCAACATGCCCTGGGCCCTACGTATCAGGATGCCCTGCCGAGAAGCAGGGCGCGCAGACGGGACACCGGGATGCCCCCTGTCTCCCTGCTTAGGCACCAGGAATACCGTCCTGGGTTCGGCACAGGCAGGGCCTGATTTTCTCCGGGCTTGAGACTGCCTCCACTCTAGCTGAAGGGGCCGCGATATGGGGTCCACAGCCCGCGGCCTCGGCGCACTGGCGGAGGTGACTTTCCATGCCCCAGCGTCCCCCCTCTAAACTGCCCGTGATGCGCGTGCAAGAAAGGACACTGGACAGTGGGTGACGATCCCCACGGAACCCGAGCTCCTAAACTCCTCTACCGGCGGCTCCTGTGCTCTGGTCCGTGGGCATTCTGCTGTGTCTGCGCACAGTCGTTGCTTTCCTCCACCTGGCTGCTGCCTCAGCTTTGCGGGCAGACTTGGATTCCGGTGGACACTCAGAGAAGCCCTCGGGAGAACAGTGCCCTGAATGCCGGCCCGGAGAACTGTCTGCACCCCGGCCAGCCTCCGCCGGCTGTGGCTGCCCCCGGCTTCCCTCCAAGGGGAACGCTCCGGGCTCCCGCGCCCCAGGGAGCAGGATCCTGGGCTCGGAGATGCCAGCAGACTGGGAAGGCAGGGAGTGAATAGGGGCAGGACCGGAAGAGGAGGCAGGAGACCCCGGGTCCCGGGCGGGAATAATCACAGTCACGTTGGCCGTTGGGGGAAGGGAAACAGGCTCATTGCCCGAGCCCACGCCCTCCCGCCGTGCCCTCCTGCCTCCAGGCGGGGAGGGGATATTCGAGTGGGGGTGCTGTGGGCCGGGTGAGGGGCACACAGAGCAGAACCTGAGAATTACCGGCAGGCAGGGGTAATTTAGAGAAGGCTTGGAAGGGCAGGCTGAGGATTCAGGAATTAATTCAAGCTGGTGAATTGAATTCACCAGCAAACACCAGCGAACAATTCTTAGCCAAGTGGAACTGAACCCAAACCTCCTACATGATTGGCAGAGGGCTAGGGGCCCATGAGGCATGTGCTTAAGTAGGGAAGTCCCCTGCCAGGTGGGAGAGGCCCCTCGCACACGGGCCTGCTTGTTCTCGGTCTTTCCAGATGCAACGTCCATTGATCCGTTTCTGGGATCCGCTGAGAAGCGCTGGCTGCCGGCCGGGCTGACAGCCCCGGGGAGTGGGGTCCGTGGTGAGCAGAGCTCCAGGCCCCCCACCCCTCACCCCAGGCACCGAGACCTTTGCTTTGGAAGGTTAAGTGCAGAGGCTGCGGGGCGAGCCCAGCTCACGCGGGGCCTGGGACCTGCACATACCTTGGGCGCCCTTCTGGTGGGGTGGTCCCCAGATTGGCTGCAGCGGGGGCCTAATCTGGAACCCCCAGGTGGTCAAGGCCCAGATGGGGTTTTGTGCTGGGGTCCTCAAGCGGAAATCGCGCTCGGCCCATGGTGATTCTGTCAGGGAGCGAGAAGTGAATGAACAGTGTGTTCCCTCCTGCTTTCCCGCCCGCCTCCCACGCGGCGTGTTTATCTGTACGTGTGGAAATCCAGGCCTTCTTAGCAGGCAGAGCAGAGAAACTGTGTGTCTTCCCGGGAACCTGCGCACAGATCATCCCGTTCAGGCAGGAGCCTTGACTGGGCTCTTGAAGACTAAATCAGACGTCCCTAACCCTTCCTCGGCCCTGACCCACTGTTTGAGGGAGGCTCGTTTTGGATCCGAGAAACAGAGATGCTCTGAGAACAAAGAAACTCCCAGGGAAGGAATTGCATGAAATTTCACTGTGAGCTGCAGGAGACACCAGGGGCGGCAGAACCTCTGCAGAGGCGGCTACAGAGGACGAAGCTCGTGAAGGGCGTTCAAGGTCATTGACACTTGGGGCTGAACTATGTGGCCGTGTCCTTCAAGGGCGCAGAGGCTGGTCCCCGCCCTGTGAGGGCCCTGTGTGCCCTGCTCTCGTGGCCTTCGCTCCGGGACTCAGGACCCCCGGGCAGAGCGGGGGCTGGCGTGACTCAGCCCCTCCCCGGCAGGCAGCTCCTGTTGGGCGGCGACGCCCCGAGGGCTGAGCGGGGACAGGAGCAGCGCCCTCAGGCCATCCAGGGCCCCCTTCGGAGTGGGACTGCCTGTCTTTGCTGACGGCAGCAGTTACTTCCTTCTGAGCCTTGCTTGTGTCCCAGCCCCTGGGAGTGTCCCCTATAAGGACTGTCCCAACACCCCCAGTGTTCCCGATGCTCACGGACGCAGGGGCGCGGGGCAGCCCTCGCCTGGGCGCTCTCCTGTGGCTGCGGCCACACGTC
>JAPYYJ010003553.1:0-11411 GCA_028533885.1 Nasua narica | reverse complement strand
AAAAAAAAAAATCTAGGATTGTCATAATGCCTATGAATTTTCTAGGTCTGTTACATGCACTGAAATCTTGTAGAAAAGATGATCCCAAGTCCCACAGAGAAACTTCTCTGTTCATTATTACTTTTATTGTATCTCTCACTTAGAAATCTTCAAATCGAGAGGGAAAGATTTACTGCCTCAAAAGCCTATGAAAGAGGGGCGCCTGGGTGGCTCAGTTGGTTGGACGACTGCCTTCGGCTCAGGTCATGATCCCAGAGTCCCGGGATCGGGTCCCATATCGGGCTCCCCGCTCTGTGGGAAGTATGCTTCTCTCCCTCTGACCTTCTCCCCTCTCATTCTCTCTCTCTCTCTCTCTCTCTCAAATAAATGGATGAAATCTTTAAAAAAAAAAAAAAAGCCTATGAAAGACACAAAATTGGGGATATGCTGGCAAAGCCGATGCTTGAAAAGGGAAGAAGTACATGCTCACTTCAGACATTATTCCATCTGGAGTGAGTTCTCTCTTCTTTTGTTCCTCCCCTCCTCCTTTTTGCTGAAAATCCTACTCATCTCTCGAGAGGCGGTTCAAGTTCTACCTCTTTCACAGAGATGATCCATATTATTATAGCCCACACACATTTTGCCAGTAGGAACAATTCTTGTAAAGTTTAACTGGGTACATAAACACACCTCACACATATTTATAATATTCTCTTGTTATGTATCAATTTCTTGACGTCCTCCTGCTTTTAATTTTTTTGCATTCCCACATAGTGCTTAATAACACTCCAGATGTGTTAAATGTGATAATTAAGCCATTCAGCCCTGGCCCACTAATAAAGTGCACAAATGGCATCAGAAACCTTGTAGAGAATCTAAAATGAAGCAGCTCACATGAAAGTACCAGCTCTGTCCAAGTTCTCCAGCCATAGCCATATGCTCCCTAGCTGAGTCAGAAGTGAAGACTGGAAGAGAACCAGTTTCCTTCAAATAACCAAGACCCAGGGAGTGTCATTTATCATTAATGGGTTACAGCCTCCCTCTACAGCTGTTAAGGGCACTGACAAAGAGTCAGATTGCCTGCATCTAAGTCCCAGCCACACTTCCTACTGTGTACATTATTTAACCGCTCTAACCCTCAATTTCCCCTTTATGCAGAACAGGGATATTAACGATGTCTGTTTCATAAGGTTGTGGCCAACATAAAGGGAGATCATGCAGTCCAGAGAAAAAGCTTACTTAGCACAGTGCCTACAGTCATAATAGCAATATTGACAGCTTATTTAAAAAATAAGTGAGCTGACCTAAGTTAGTTATCCTTAGGTTCTCTCCTATTGCTCATATTCTACGGTCCTGTGACAATAGGGACCAGAATGTCGGAAAGAAGTCTCGCTTCTAGCCAAACAGCTCTTGCATCCGTTGAACAAATGACAGTCTCTAGGCAGCGCTTCTTGGACTATTAGTGGGACAAGAGACTAAGCGGCCTGGGCCTTGTCCCGGTTACCGGGTGTCGCCTTCCACCTTCACTATCCCCGTCCCTTGGGCCTGCAAGCAAGCACTGTTTGAATGCCTACTGAGTGCCCGACCCAGACTCTGCCCCTGCAGGCTCACGTGGATGGGCGAGTTAGGGAGGTGGGAGGGGGGGCTAGGTTTTCGTCACTCACTTGTTTCTGCGGATCCAGTCCATGAGGGCGCGCACCTCGGGCACTTCGTCCAGGGCTGGGGGTTCGCCGGTGCTGAACTGGTCCGGGAAGCTGCGATTGAGGTCACGGCCGCGGCTGTTGTCGCGACCGCTGGCCCCGGGAGGGCGACTATCGCTGAGGCCACAATCCCCCTCCCGGGCGCGCTCAAAGCCGTCGGGGTTGAGGCTAGGCAGCACGTACACATCGGTGGTGTTGAGCAGGCGGACGATGCGCGGATCCCCGCGCCGGTACCCAGCAGCCAGCTCGCGGGCTAGGTAGATCAGCACCTGGCGCGACACGGTCTCGTCGCCGTGCATGTTGCCCACTAGCTTCACCTGCGGTCGGCCGGGCAGGAGCGGCCCCGCCGCGTCGGGCCCCGAGTCGCCTTCAGGAGGCGGCGGCCCCAGGCCGGCCGTGAGGCGGAGCACCCACAGAGGCCGACCCTCCACCGAGCTGCCGATGCTGAAGAGGCGGGCCAGGCCCGGGGGCCCCGCGGCCGCCGCCTCCCTCAGCGCTGAGCCCAGCTCCTCTTCGTGGTAGTAGCGATTGAACTGGCCCTCGTCCGCCTCGGCGCCTGCGCTCGTCGTCGTTGTCGTCGCCTCCGCCTTCTTGATGTGCGCTGCCCGGGCCGGGTTCCGCAGCAGAAGCGGCAGCAGGCACAGCAGAAGCGGGAGGCGCCCCGGCCGCCACGACAGCGGCGCGTCCCAGCCCCTCGCCATCTTCCAGCAGCACCGCTAACCCCGGCTCCGCTCCCGCGGCTCCGCGCTCCGGGAGGAGGGGGCCTGCCGGATCCCCTCCGCGCCTAGCAACCCCCCCCTCCCGCCCTCCGGCCACAGCCAATCGTGGGCGGGCCTGCTGCCGCGTCACGCAGGGGGCGGGACTTTCCTTAAAGCGGCAGCTCCCTCTGGGCGTGTCTTCCTCCAGTCCCGGACGAGTTTGGTCACTCTCTTCTTTCCCTAGGGTTCCTCTCCCTCACTTTCCCTCCTCCCCGTTTCCTCTTCGGCGTTTGCTCCGCTTTTCCTCTACTCGCCCAATGTCTCTTCTATGGCTTGCCCGTTAAATTCTCACCCACTTTTCTCTGAGTACTCTTACTAGCTGCCTTCCCATCTTTGTTACAGCTTTCCCCCCGCTGCGCTTTAACGCTTAGAACCAAGAATCGAAAGAATCAAAAGGTTCCAAAGAATCCAAGAACTCAAAAAAAAAAAAAAAAAAATCAAAAGGTTCGAAAGAATCTACCTTGAAAGAGCCAAAGGACGCCTTAGCCCTTTCCACCCTGTGCCCTTTCCTCTGGAGCCGCCCTGACTTGGTTTGAACCCAGCGCCCTGCAAGCCACTGAGGACAGTGGGGCACTGGGACACTTCCAGCTCACCTCACAAGGCAGTCCATTGCAGTTTTTCGTTTCTGTGTTGAAAGAAGGTGCCTCCTTTATGTTTAGCAGAAATCTGCTACGCAGTAGGCTCCCTTTGTGTTGATGTTTAATTATGTATAATGTATATATGTCCTTCGGTGTCACTTCAGGTTATTTCACTGCCGCTAATTCTTGTGTGTGCTGGTCTCAGCCTTCTGGGGCCAGATTTCATTTCATAGTTCACTTTCTCACCTCTCACAACTCTCCTGAAAGAGTTATGTTATTTGTTTAACTGTGGCCTTAGAATGACATTCTTAAAGCATCGGGTGTGACAATTCTGGGAACACTTGCTTGGTGAGTATAATTCCTGAACTCCTCGATGTTTTGTCAAAACTGGCAAATAGGGTTTTTTATCGTCTACAGACGAGGCCTTTTCAACTGGTTTTTTTAAGGATTTTATTTATTTATTTGACACAAACAGAGAGATCACAAGTAGGCAGAGAGGCAGGCAGAGAGAGAGGAGGAAGCAGACTCCCCGCTGAGCAGAGAGCCCGATGTGGGGCTCGATCCCAGGACCCTGAGATCATGACCCTAGCCGAAGGCAGAGGCTCCAACCCACTGAGCCACCCAGGTGCCCCTCAACTGGTTTTTAAAATAAGTTTCAGTCTCTTGAGCTTGAAGAAACACAAAAACCTCACAATTTTTGTATTAATTGTGAAATTTTACCCATCTAACAACATAATTGCAGTAACTGTGGTATTTCCTTCTTTCAGAGGCAAGCATTTCAAGGCCCTTCCTTGAACTATGATTGAACCCTAATACGACTAGTAAGGAGTTAGTTAATTTCTCTGTCAGATATTTATTGAGCAACTACTGTATGTCAGAGCCAGAGGTTGGTAAGATAGAGATCAGATACAAGCTGTGATAGAGACAGGTGAGGGAAACCTCATTCAACCTGAGGAGGAGAAAAGGAGAAGAGAAGCTAAAGGGGAGAGGAGGAATTCTGGGCAGAAGGAGGAGTAATCCCAGAAGACTGCAAGGTTTGAAAGCAAATACTCCATGTTCTGAGGACTGCGTGCTGATCATGATTACAGATGTGAAGGTGCTCACAGGTGTAGAGGTGACCTGACAGGACACAAGCCAGAGAAGCAGGACCAGAACCCCAAAAAGCCTCACGAGCCAGGCTCTGGGGAGCATTTAATACAGAAGACCATGGGGAGCCACGGATGGATTTTAAACCGGGTGGATTTTAATTTTGAAAATTCCCCTTGACCATAACATAGAGAATGGAGTGGAAGGCCCAGGGTTTGAGACTGAGAAAACCGTAAGGAAGATATAATCCAGGAGAACATGATGAAGTTCTTAGCCTTCAAAGGCGATGGCAGTGGAAGCAGAGAGAAGGAAATGGATATGAAAGACCTTTAAGGAGAGAAAGCATGTAAGATCTGGTGGCAGAGAGAGGACTGTAGGCTAACTGACTCCAAGTTACAGCCTAAGCAACTTGCAGGTGTTCACCAAGATACAGGAAAGAAGAGAGCTCAGGTTTAGGTGAAGATGATGAGTTTAGCACAGTCACTGTGACTGGTGCTGTGAATGCCTCTTTCTCCTCCATGCCCCATTTGGTTGAGTCCGCACCACACACAGCAGCTGCAACTCATCAGGAACCAAAGCCCCCCCCCCCGGTACAGAGACCGCTTCCCCCTGGAGAGTGCTAAATCATTACTTGATGCACTTTTACAATAATCCAAATCAAAGAAGCCCCAGGGGACATGTTAACCTCTAATCAAATATTTCCTTTTCTACTATTTTCGCTCTCCTTTGAAACCTCTTCCTGCCACCTCACTCTCGCAGCCTCACCTAGGGAGGCAGCCTTGAAATGTAAATAAACAAGCTTGAGGGCAGTGAAACAATGTGATGTAACTTGAGCCGGAGCCCTCCTAGGAATCCTCAGACCTCTTTCTGGTCTGGAGCCTCTGGTCCGAGCAGGTACGCTTCGCCGGTGGCTAGAAGTGAAACCGGACCCTGGTCACTGCTCACTGGAGGAGAAACCTCCAGCTACATACCTCTAGCTGTCTTGAACCTTGTGAAAGGTGCCCCTTTCCTCCTCCCCCACAGGGAAAGTGTTGCCTCACAAATGAAGGAAGTTAGGAAAAGCTTGAAGGTGAAAAGGCTTCCTGTTCACAGAAGCAGAGCAGTAAAGACCTGGACTTTTCAAAACAAGGCAGAGGTGTTGGAAGGCCTTTTGACTTTGGAAACCCCTTTCTTTAAAAGACTTGAAGGTAATTGAAGCACAGCACAGACCATGAACTTGTAAATGTCACATTGTCTGGCGCAAACACCTATAGACTTACAAATTCAGTTTGATAGATGTTTTTGAAGCACCCACTCTAGTGAAAGATCTGCCTTGCTGGGCGCAGGACTGGAAGATAAATGAGAGATTATCCTCTCCCAGGAGACCAGAGTCTAGTGAAGGAGGTGGAACATAGACAGGCCAGCGTGTGCCCATAGGGCCAGAGCTCTGCAAAGGCACTGTGCTAAACCCTTTCTGTTGGCTGATGCATTTAATCCTCACAACCATCCTGAAGTAGATACTATTATTCCCATTTCAAAGAGAAAAAGACTGAGGCACAAGGTCTCACAGCTGACAAGCCGCAGATCTAGGGCTCAAACCCAGAGTCTGGCTTCAGAGTCTGTTTAATTTCTGCAATAAAACTGTTTTTGTTTTATTTTGTTTAGTAGTGAACTAAAACACACACACACACACAACTCAACAAAACAAAAAAACCCCGCTATTGGAACACAGGAAAAGGCAACTAATTGTGATGAGTCAGAGAAATTTTCACCAATACTATCAGATCATGAACCAAGTTGAAATCCTAGATCAACCATTTCCTAGCTGTTTTTAAACATGGACATGGTATTTCTGTTTTCTGATAATTAAATGAGATAATACATGTATAGTATTTATGTCATACTTTGCATATTACAAGCTTGCAGAAATAATTATTTTTTAACAATAATAATTCTCAAATAGGAAAAAAAAAGGAGAAAGGGGCACTCTAGGCAGAGGGACAAGCAAGGGTAGAAGGGACAGAGGCAGGTTGAATGGTGGCTAGAAGATAAGACATGTTGAGAGGAGCAGGAGTCATAGCTGTGAAGGTAGGCTGGGGCCAGATGGTAAAAGGCTTCAGTCCTATGCTGAGAAGGTTTTGCGTATTGCACAGCAAATGAGAAATTTACAGAGCCACTTATGAGGGGATTGGTGTGGATTACATCTTCGTTCTAGCAAGAGAATTGCAGGGGCCGTGTGGGGCTAAAGAGTAGTTATCATCCAGACAAGAGCTGTCTGGCAAGTTTTGCGAGAGTAGAAAGGAGAAAATAAATTAGAAAAACGTTTGGGTTGTTGGATTGACAAGATTGAACAACTGCATGGGTGAGAGGGAAGAAGAAGAAGAAAAAGATGACTTCACAAGCTAGCAAGAGTGACCATGCCATGGGCTTGCCATGATCCAAGACAAGGAAGGCAGAAGAAAATCTCTTTGAGATGAGGATGAAATTGAATTGATCCTTGGATTTAGCAATGGATTTCCTGGTGACCTTTATAAGAGCAGTTGTGGCAGAGTGGGGCAGGAAAAACCGGAATGGACTGGGTTCAAGAGAGACTAGAAGACAATGAAGTGGAGTTGGTGAAATAATTCTTTTGAGGAGTCCTGTTAGAGAGGAGAGTAGAAAATTGGGACTAAGCTGGAGGGGGCGCAAGGCCAACAGAGTTTTTTGGGTATGGATTTGTTTTTTGTTTTTACGATGGGAGAAATTATAGGTGGTTTGTGTGCTGATGGGAATGATCTAGTAAAGAGGGAAAACATGATGATACAATAGAAAGGGCAGAAAATGGCTGGAGTCATGGGATCTAATCCACCATGGGAAGGGCTGGCCTTAGGTAGGAGCACAGACCCTTGATGTGTAGTCATGCAGAATACATGAGCATAGGTACAAGTAAGTGGGTAGGCGAGGTGTGGAGAGCTAGTGAATATTCTCTGATTGCTTCTCTTCTCTTTTCTTTTTCTTTCTTTCTTTCTTTTTTAAAGATTTTATTTATTTGACAGAGAGAAACACAACGAGAGAGGGAACACAAGCAAGGGGAGTGGGAGAGGGAGAAGCAGGCTTCTTGCCAAGCAGGGAGCCCAATGCAGGGCTTGATCCCAGGATCCCTGGGGGCACCCGAGCTGAAGGCAGATGCTTAACGACTGAGCCACCCAGGCACCCTGCTTCTCTTTTCTTAATGATATGGGAAGTAAGGCCATCAGCAGAGAGTAAGAATGTTACAGTAGGTGTCAGAAGTTTGAGAAAAGGGAGGAAGGTGGGAGAGAGAAATGGAGAGTAATAATAGTTTTCAGTTTTTGATACTTAATAGGACCAGTTGTTTTTATCACGTCCTCTATACCTGAAAGTTAATGGGACAAAAAGTGTAGTTAGAGTCCAAAGAATTGGGTTCTGAAAAGCTAGCTTGAAGGAATGGGAGGCCCCTGAGAAAATAAACGTAGACGAGGGAAAGACTGGATCACATTACGTTCTCCATTTCATTTGAATTTTGCTCCATGCCCAGGTTCCCCTAGTGTTAACTCACCCAAACAAGTCACCACTTGCTCTTGGTTACATCTCCAAGAGAATGTCCAATCCTAGCAGTTTGTAGCCCAGGAAACACTCGTAAGAGATGAAGTCATCTCATTCTGACCCGAAACAACCATCTGAAAGCACATTGGGATCGGAAAGAAAGACATCATGTCAATGCCTAGTTTGTGTAACACTATCACCTTACACGCTCTTTCATGTATGTTATTTTATTCCTGTTCACAACAACTCTTAAGGGGTAGCAGGGGAGCCTAAAAAGTTTCTAGACTGAAGCTGCCACTAACCAGCTCAGACAAGTCCTATAGCTCGACGCATGGCAGAGCTGGGAACTCCAGCCCTACCTACGAAATCTTTCCAGAGCTCCTGAAGTCATACCCTGGGGCTCATGGCATTCGACCCACTCTGAGCTGTTGGTGCATGGTGTGTGCATCTAACCTACGAAAGAGATTGAAAGAAATAACCAAGCCTAAAATAGAAGTAGAATGTATGTTGGTGAAAGCCCTTTAAAGAACGTGGGAGGGGCCCCTGGGTGGCGCAGTTGGTTGAGCGACTGCCTTCGGCTCAGGTCATGATCCCGGAGTCCCGGGATCGAGTCCCACATCGGGCTCCTGGCTCCATGGGGAGTCCGCTTCTCACTCTGACCTGCTCTCTCTCACTCTCTCTCTTTCCTAATAAGTAAATAAATAAAATCTTTAAAAAAAAAAAAAAAGAACGTGGGAAAATGGGGCTCCGGGGTGGCTCAGTTGGTTAAGCGACCGCCTTAGGCTCAGGTCATGATCCTGGAGTCCCGGGATCCAGCCTCGGGATCCAGTCCCGCATCATCGAGTCCCGAATGGGATTCCCTACTCAGCGGGGAGCCTCCTTTTCCCTCTGACCCTCCTCCCTCTCATGTTCTCTCTGTCTCTATTTTTCATTTTCTCTCTCAAATAAATAAAATCTTAAATCTCTCTCAAATATATAAATTAAAAAAAAAAAGAATGTGGAAAATCAATGTTAAGGGGTTAGTCATTATCAACAAGGAAATGAAATGTGTTTTTTCAGGTGACCAAACACTTGGTTAATGCCTGTAGAGGAAGAAACTGAAGAATTAACTGAGGGCCACAGAGACCCATTCATTCACTTAAAGAAGAGGGCCATAGAGACACATTTACTTAAAGAAGAAATAGAGAAGCTGACAAAAAATTGCCAAAAAAGAGAGAAGGATGATGAAAACATGAAGCGATATCCAATTAGAATTTTCACAAATTTGCTGATATTGTTCCCAGCAGCAAAACACAGGAATGATTTAATTTCCAAAGAGGAATTTTTTTTTCAAAGTTTTTATATATTTATTTGATAGAGAGACAGAGAGAGACAACCAGTAGGCAGAGAGAAAGGCAGAAAGAGAGGGGGAAGCAGGCTCCCCGCTGAGCAGAGAGCCAGATGCAGGGCTCGATCCCAGGACCCCGAGATCACGACTGGAGCTGAGGGCAGAGGCCTTAACCCACTGAGTCACCCAGGTGCCCCCTGAAGAGGAATTTTTAAAAAGGGAACGAAGCCTCAAGATGGGTGAAGTAAGAAAATTTTTGAGAGATGATTTGACCATATCAGTTCTTGCAGAAGCTGTTGGTTCCCTGCCCAGATCCTCTTTAAGAAGCCAGCATACCCATCCCCTAGCTGCTGTTACTCCTGCACCCTTTTCTGGAAGATTCTCCTTAGCTGACAGGAGATGCTTTGCCCAGAAATCCCTGTCAAGTTACACACACTGCCTGTCTGCGCCTCCCTGCTTCCCACTCCACTATCCCATCAGGGTCGTCCTACTGTTTCAGATGCATGGTCCCTTGCCTCTGGATGGGAAAACTTAGGAGCAATTTATGACCTAGAGCTTTCTGTGGAATCAGGCTAAGGAAGAGTTCTTTCATCTTAGCTTCTTCCCTTATCTTGCCTTCCTTTAATTCCTTATAGGTTTCTCCTGAGGGCACTTCCTCAGTAAATCATTCATCCAAGAATCCCTGTCTCAGACCCGGCTTCTAGAAAACCTACCTTAAGACTACCCAGATAGGGTGTAACTCCATAGCACTTCTCTCTATGAGTCAGATGGAATACATTTTGCTTTGTTTTTGTTGTTGTTTGTCTGTTTTTTGTTTTTGTTTTCGTAGAGTTTGCTCTTACTTCCTTGGACTCTATATCTTTCCAGGCCAAAGAGAAATGAAAGATATTGATTGAGGGGCGCCTGGGTGGCTCAGTGGGTTAAAACCTATGCCTTCCACTCAGGTCATGATCTCAGGGTCCTGGGATCGAGCCTCGCATCGGGCTCTCCGCTCAGCGGGGAGCCTGCTTCCCCCTCTCTCTCTGCCTGCCTCTCTGCCTACTTGTGATCTCTGTCAAATGAATAAATAAAATCTTTTTTAAAAAAATAATAAAAAAATAAAAAAAGAAAGATGTTGATTGAAATCACTTTCAATTTACCTTGGATAGGTAGGCCTGTTCTTTAAATTTTAGTTAGACCTGTTTCTAGGGCTTAGAAATGCTGCTGTCCAATCATGATGCCACGACAGTGATTCTGATCTGTATTTCAGAAAAACCCTCGCTATCAGCCAGCACCAAATGGACAGCAATTCTATTCTCATGACGCAGAATGGGAGGAAAGCAAGTATCAGATAGTTTCAGTTATACATGAGAAAACCTGACTCATTCTAACTTGAATAATAAATAGAATTTATTGGCTCATATAACTGAGAAGTCCGAAGAAGTCCGGATTGAGGCATAGCTTTACCCTGTGACTAAATTGGCCACCAAGCACCTGCCTTCTACAATGTTCACTTTATGCTAAGTTTGTCGCCCTTCGTTGTCCCAAGGGGACTGCCTGAAGCTCCCCACACCCCAGGCTTTCTCATTCATAGCAAGAAACAGGGGGTACTCTTGTTCTCTTAGTATTGCCAAGTTTCACTTGGATTGGATCAGTTTAGGTCACATGCCCGCCCCCTGAACCAATCACTACAGGCTAGATGGAGTACACTAATTGGCTTAGCTTAGGCTATGCTCTCGGTGGCTGGGGCCGGGAAGGGAATCTGATCCCAGGCACTGCATGGGTCCCCGAATGGAAATCAGAGCCTATGGCAAGAAGTAAGTGGAGAATGGAAGCTGGGAAGACAACCAACCTGCATCACCATACTAGCAGCACTAGAACATTTTATTCTCTATGTGCCCTGTCCATGGGGGGGGGGGGGGGCTGGGGAGGGGGAGCACGTAACTGTATATGAGACAGAAGAAGAAAGGTAGAGGGAAGAGGAAGTGCTGCAATGCAGTGAATTAAGCAACACGGCGGACTAAGTAGGAAATACGTGAATAAGTAACTGTGTACGTAGGCAGTGCTCGTAGCTAAAACCCGCGTGGGCGGTAGAGCTTACAATGTGCTTTCCACGCAGCTCGTTTTGCTCATCCCGGCAATGTGAAGAGGAACATTTGTCCTCATTTCTGGTTCTCCAGTATCCAGACCCCGTCCCTTCTTTTAGGGAATCTGCCACCTTCATGAGTCCTGGTGGGCGGCGGGACCTTCTCCCTCTCTACAAGCTGAACACGCCAGGTGCTTGCTCTCCGGGGACCTGGGCCCACGGCCTTGGGCTTGGCCAAGCAGGTGAACCTGCGACCCGCTTTGAATTGTGACACAAAGAGGCAGAGACTGTGGGAAATTCATTTTGGCCGTAGCGGAGTGAGAGTGACAGTAACCCATAGTTTCCTGGACAGGAATTATGGGACAGGAACCCATAGTTCCTGCCGGGGCCTGTGGC
>JAPYYJ010003552.1:0-11413 GCA_028533885.1 Nasua narica | reverse complement strand
AGCCAGGAAGCATTTGTGTTGGGCCGCTTCTATGCGCCACCATCCTTGGTTTCCTTTCCACCCTGCTCTCCAAATGGAAACCCACTCTCCCTGAGACGTCCTGGGTTTTGCTTTGGGGGTCACTCACCTCGTAGGGCTCCTTGGTGGGCCTGCACTTTTCTATCTGGTACAGCTGGGTCTTATAGCAGATGCTGTCCTGGATGTCAGATTTCTATCAAAGGAGAAGGCGGGGAAGCATGGCTTAACTCACAGGAAACAGAAATGTCCGTTAAGCGGTCATTAATTTTTCAACCAGCGCTTGGCCGCAGCAAGTGTCGAAAGCGGCTGGCCAGCCAGTGCATTGCGATCCAAAGCCTCATCTGGGGAGGGCCTGCAGGCGGGATGTAGCGAAGAGGGGGAGCCCCGGACCCAGAGTCAGCCAGCCTCCTCCTACTGGCCCGGGGCACGTCCCCACTGCTGGCTGGTCTCAGATTTTCATCTGTGCCATGAAGGCTACTCCAAGATATGAAAGCAGAAACCCAAGCATTTGAGCAAGAAAGAATAATTTATGTTATGGAACTATGAAACAGGACACGGACCTCGTTTACTGGCTTGTTGAAAAACACTAAGCCTCGTCTGCCCCTCCCCCCATGAGTCACAGCAATTCATAACACGGCTTAAAGATGATGGCCAACTAATTCTAAAATAATCCAGGTGCACAATGGAGGTGCAATCCTGTCTGGAGACAGGCGAATTACACGTCTATTTTACCAACCAACAAATATTCATGGAATGGCCTTATAGGCTCCAACGTAAAGTCCACGCTTCTTGGTTCTACGAAGAAGAAACGAGAACCCAGAGAGAAAGGGAGACACGACAAATAAGTAATAATCAAGGTGTGTATTTTACTTTGGAGTTCACTGGTTTCGGTTTTAAAATTATACATGGCTTGTTAGTAATTGGTTGATGAGATTAATAGCTGGGACAGTGCATACCGTGCAATTAAATCAGCCATGTGTGGAAATTACGGAGCCGACCGGCGGCAGCTGTCTGCGGGGATTAATTCACTCCGGTTAAGAGCGGCCCCTCGCCTAGACGCTGGTTCTCAGACCAGGTATGTCCTATGATTGAAGGGTGAAGTGCCAAACACACATAATACAATAAAAACCTTCTCCAGCGAGACCCTCATTCGCTGAGTTTCCAAGGAACGTTCTCGGGAGACAGAGCGGGGGCTCAGCTTTGCAACCCTTGCATGCCACCCCGACGCTGGGCAGAGTGGAGGAACAGAAGGAAACAGATGGCAAGAAACAAAGACAAATCATGACACAGCCTAAGAGCTTTAGTGATTGTTTTGGAAGAGTGCGAGTAACTGAAGTTTGTATCTGTACATACGGAGGTGGACAACGGAAAGAAAATATTTTGAAAACTAAAGTCCCGGGGCACCTGGGTGGCTCAGTGGGTTGAGCGTCAGACTCTTGGTTTTGGCTCAGGTCATGATCTCAGGGTCGTGAGATCGAGCCCCATGTCGGGCTCCGCACTCAGTGTGGCGTCTGCTTGGGATTCTCTCTCTCCCTCTCCCTCTGCCCCTCCCCCTGCTCATGGTGTGTGCTCACCCACTCGCTCGCTCTGTCTAAAAATAAATAAATGAATCTTTAAAAAAATAAATAAAGTCCCTTGGGGTGCCTCGCTGGCTCAGTCAGCAGAGTGTGTGAATCTTGATCTCGGGGCTGTGAGTTCAAGTCCCGCATGGGGTGAAGAGATTACTTAAAAATAAAATCTTTAAAAAAAAACAACAAAACAAAAACCCCAAAGGTCCTTCCACCTTATCCACTGGCATCCAAACAAGTTCTGCCAAAAGAATGTTTGAATCAGCTAGCTTATTTAGGAAAGTAGCAATTTCACTCTTTAAACGTGGAATTGTGAATTCGACAGCTGCAGGGAGACACTTTCTAAAAACTAATTTTTGAGCAACAGTCATCATTTGGAAAAAAAAAAATCAGTGTGTTGATCCTCTTTTCTTCCTTTTACTTGACAGCTATTTAAATTCTTAACTACCATTTTCTATGTCAGTGGTCCCCAAATGGTGTGACCTTGAACCCACATGAGTAAAAAGGTATAGGAAGGCACCTCTAATATAGGCATATTTATTTATAACTATAAGCATGTGCCACTGTACTAATAGATCACATACATGATAAAATGTATATCAAATAGGAATTTAAAAGGGTAAGATAGAAAAGAAACATGGGGCACGTGGTCTTCTTATAAAAAGGAAATGGGAAGCAGCTTCAAGCCCAATATCTTTTAAGTCCGTCATCACGGGGGAACAGAGGACCTGGGCAGGGTACAAGAGATTTTCTTACTCCTTACCACATAATAAAATGATATCAAAAATATACTGTGTCAGATCACCTGGGTGGTACAGCTAGTTAAGGATTTAACTCTTAGTTTTGGCTCAGCTCCTGATCTCAGCATCGTGAGGTCAAACCCTGGAGGGGGCTCTGAGCTCGGCATGGAATCTGTTTAAGACTCTCTCCCTCTGCCCCTCCCCCAGCACTCGCACATGCGCTCACTTTCTCTTCCTCCCAAATAAATAAATCTTCAAAAAAAAAAAAAAATACTGCGTCAAGGGTCCTGTCTTTCTGGCCTCAACTCCTCTCCTACGGTAGCTTTCCTGCAATTGCGACACGATTTCTAACATCTAGTCTCAAAGCTGCGTATTTGTCCCCATCAGAAGCGTCATCCCATCACTGCTTCCACAGGGCAAGTTTCTTTCCCCGCCATAAAACACTGTTCTTATTTTTAAAAGCCTTTTGCTGTTGAGACTGCTTCTCCTCGTGTACATCTTTCCTTTGGTGGTTCACCCAAAAGTACTTCTGTGGATAATTTCCCGCTGGAGCAAAATCTAGCAAATTCCCGAAGCTGAGTCGGCTTAGAGACATCTGCAGTCATCATCCAACTGTTTGACAAACCTCCCAATGAGCTGCTCCGTCTATTCAGCAACGCTTTCTAGACATCTCCCAAATCTATTTGCTCAAGAGACACACTCGGACGTCTTGTCTGCTGGGCATTATCGTGCGGTCCTTTCAGCCACGGCAGGGAGAATATCATCATCTGCGTTCTAGGTGGATTGTCGTCTTTAGCGCTAATACAGAAACCTCACAAAAGGTTTCTGAGCCTGTTGTTTGGTGGAATTTTGTGAAACGCTGGGTTGCCTATCGCATGACTTCAAATAGCGCTGTCACATGAAGGGCAACTGTCACAGGGCGAGGGCTTCCTTTTTACTTGCCAGAGAAGCAAATATAAATAATGGCCTCCTCGTAAACCATGCTTTAGAGATGAATGCCTGAGAGGCACTGCTCCCCGACATTTAGGACCACAGAAGTCCCCCATGCCTTTAACACGGGAACCCAAGGAGCTCAGAGGGAGACAGAAAAGGCAACAGAGAAACTGAAGGGGAAAGTGACTTGAAACTCTCACGGTGCCCCCCAGGGCTTACCTCCTGTGGGAGGATGTTTGAAAAACACCTCAGATAAAAAGCGCAAGCCACCTGAGAAGCAGGTTTTGCTACTATTTTATCCCCCATTCAGAAACCCAGCCTCCCATTAGTTCAAATTAACAGCTCAGATCAAGTGTCGGCAACTGAGAAACACTCCAGGCGTAAGAGCTCCTTTTTCCACGGAGAGCAGAGAAAATCGCCACGAGGGCCCCACTCACCCCTGATAAATAGCGCTCGAGTTTCTTGTTTAAGAGGAAGTAGATGGCGAGGATGTGGCAGGCGCGGTTGGAGAGCACGGTGTTGATCACGTCGCTGTTCTTGTAACCCAGCTTCTCCGTCATGTGGAGCACCACACTTGGGCTCAGGTCCTCCAGGGAAATCCTGCCCAGCGGAGAGAGCACCGGTCACCTCGCCACCTCCACCGAGAAGCTCCGGGGCCTCCTCAGTGATGCTCACAAACATGGTGGCACAAGGCGCCCACCGCCCCCCACCAATCAGGGCCCCTGTGGACAATGGTGTCCGTCCATCCACCCGTCCATTCATTCACCTTTTCATTGTGAACAATGTCACACAGACAGAAAACTAGTAAGGTGAGTATAAATACCCTTTGTGTCCCCAACACCAGAATACACCACTGTTACCACTTTGCCCCATTTGCTTCATTTATTTATTTATCTGTTTATTTGGTCCTCAAGTACTTTAAGTCCCGGACATCGTGATCTTTCACTGTGACACACCGCGGGGTGCACCTTTAAGATCCAAGGATATCTCCTTGGGAATCACAATGCCATCCATATACCCAATGATTTAATAATTTGTAATAATTTCTTAGTATTCTTTAACATCTAGATTATATTCAAATTTCCCTCAAATTATCCTCGAATTTCTTTACAGTCCGGCAGTCTTTTCTAAAAATGTGTTTATTGGACCCGGGTAGAACCCACACTAGAGTTGGGTGTAAGTTGGGCTCGGAAAGGAGCACATTCAGGAGCCAACCCATTCTGTGTTTAATGGAACAGTGTGCGATCCCGCGTTCACAAGGAGGGAGTTGGGGGCTCGGCTGTAAAGGAGGGTGCTCTCGGGGGACAGATTAGAGCTTCTTCACAGGAATATTACAAAGATAAACTCCTTGGTTAGAACTGAATGCCTGCTATTCATTTATCTACTTATCCACTCATTCACTTATTCATTCCTTCAACAAGTCCCTGTCTCGTGGAGTCAACATTCCAGCCGGGAACAGACGAAATACTCATTTAGTCTTCACGAAAATCTTATGAGTAAGTAATATTATGATACCCATGTTACAGAGGGAAGAAACTGAGGCCCGCAGCTGTGAAGTGGCTTGCCTCGGGGTCACATTGGCAGGAAGGAGCAGCACCCTCCTCAGAGTCTAGATTCTAAACCTCTACACCCAGCAGCTCCCAAGTAAACAGACAGGAGGAAGGGCCGCGGAGAACAAGAAAGCAGGTTGAGGAGAACAGAATGTGTGTGTGACAGTGGCGGGGGTACATCATCAACTAGAACACTCTAAATCCCTTAAAAGAGATATAAATAGGGCACTATTATACCTATTATAACATTATACCTATTATACCACTTCGGCCTAATTCCACCGTGTTGCCAATGACCTCCTTTCCCTCCCGCCCACCTCCAGAGCTACCTGGACGGCGGGACTGTCCAGGCTCCAGCAGGGAGATGGAAGGCAGCCAAGGTCATCTCCCTAAAAATGTCTGCTCCTGGCACAGGGAGGCTGGCTCCATGCACAGCAAACTGTTGGCTGACTGGCATGAATATTTATTATAAAAAAGTTGACTTTTGAAGATACTTTCCTCTTGCCTTTTGGAGATCAACTTGGAAGCCCAAATGACTTAACAGAAGGCTTTACAGAAGAGTGATATAAAACATAAGCCCCGTATTTTCGCTCTTTCCCAAAAGTACAACATTTTTAACAACATCTAAAATAATGAAATCTGAGGCTAGGCTTGTTGGGAAGCTATAAAATATGCTTTATGATATAGTCTGTATTCCTTTCCCTGATCATATGCTCTGACCCCATTCATCGGTGCTCTGGTCAAACCAGAAAAATAACAATCAAAAGCACCGTTTCTTTTTAATTTTCTTTCTTCCTTCCTTCCTTCCTTCCTTCCTTCCTTCCTTCCTTCCTTTCTTTCTTTCTTTCTTTCTTTCTCTTTCTCTCTCTCTCTCTTTCTTTCTTTCTTTCACCTTACACATTTTTCAAAATCAAGACCTACCTCCCTCAAGTGTTTAGATTTCTGGTTCGGGTACTTTAAAACGGAACATGAATTTGCCTCCAGTACAAAATGAGCAGTGGGCCGTGTAGAAACAGAAGATAGCAAGTGGATGTTCTTTAATATACATGATCTTAACCATTTTCACAAGCCAACTAGCTCATGAGCAGTCTTTATGTTTCTGACCCAAGTTCAAAAACAAAAAACCGCTCACCTGGTAAAAAACCAGTAGAGGGGGAGCCTGGGTAGCTCAGTGGGTTAAAGCCTCTGCCTTCAGTTTGGGTCATGATCTCAGGGTCCTGGGATCGAGCCCCGCATCGGGCTCTCTGTTCAGTGGGGAGCCTGCTTTGCCCTCTCTCTCTGCCTGCCTCTCTGCCTATTTGTGATCTCTCTCTCTCCGTCAAATAAATAATAAAAAAACAAAAACGAAAACAAAACAGTAGAGGATCCTTGCATTGAAGTTTGAATCTAGGAATACCTGACTACCACCTGTGGGAAAGCTACAGCGGGAGGCACCACGGTAGGATTCTCTGTGAATGAGGATGCGGCCAACAAGGAGGGGGAGACTGGATTTCCAATACCGGCTCTGCTTCCTTTCAACAGCTGCCACGCTGAGTGGATGGATTACGCTCATTTAGGCAGTGATTCTATTAGCTTAATGACTCACGTGGCTGCCACCAGTGCCCCCTCCTCTAAGGGAGAGCACACCTGTGCTGCCGTCCTCTACGAGCCCGGGTAATGAGGCATGGCTCCTCGGCTTTGCTTTCCATCTCACGTTGAGGTAATATTTCTGGTGTCTGTTTCAGACACCGGCCAAGTGGAGCTAGTGTTGGAAACCAGCAGTCTATTTCCAGGTTCCCTTGGTAACCTAAGGAACCCAGACTTTGCTTAAATTACCTCTCAAGAGTCAACTGCTAGAATTCTAAATCGCAATGGCGTCCAGCCATCTCATCGATGGCCACGGGGAGGGTAAATTTGGCTCAATAGCATGGAGGCAGACTCCACCCGTGGCCTCTTTAAGTTCTTCAAGAACTTTCTCCCCGAGACAGAGCACTGCCTGCCCACCCTATTTGGAGAACTCAGCACGACAGCTTTCTTACAGCTCAGTGGGTGTTTCTAGAACTTTCTGGACATTTTGAAAATATCTGTCCCCCTTCATCAGCAGTCCTTGTTCTCATCTGGGCTTCAGACCAGAGTGAGCAGGCCTAGGTCCCAGAGGGTGGGTCCCAGGTCCCAGGCCTGGGAGGTATTTGACCCATGTGGTCTTCATGTTTGCTATAAACGAACCAAGGTGAGGGGCCTCATGCCTTCACTCGGGGCAGTCAACATGTCCAATGAGTAGGAAGAAAGTACAAGGCAATGTTTTCTTGTAGTACTTGTTTTCAAATCTGTAGTCAGCACAGCCACCGTGGAGACACGTGGTCCACCACAAGGTGCCTCTCAGGGTTTCCACGCTGCGAGAGCCCTGCCTGAAGCATTCTCCTCTTGGAAGCTGCTAAGGGGAAGCCCTCACAGGAAGTCCACAGGGAAACATGCCGGAAGCAACTGCCTCCTTCTACTGCCTTTTCTTCCTGCCCCCAACATTCTAAGCAGGGGCCTTGGGGCTGAACTCAACATCGGAGCAAAGCAGCAGAAGCAGAGGGGCCCAAGGGACGGTTTGAAAGGGGAGACCCCCATCCCACCGGATTCTGCCTGAGGCTGGCAGGAAAGCTCAGGAATGGCTCTCACACAGATGCAAACACAACCAGATTCTGTCACAGATACTCACACACACACACACACACTCACTCAGGCCACAGCTAGTCTCAATGGTCCCTTTGTGTGAATTAGAAAGAGGGGCCACTCTGAAGATGCAAGGCCCTGGGGCAAGTGTGACAAAGGGACCGAGGCGTGGATTCTGGCCTCCACCCACCCTCTGCCGGGCATTCCGAGCTGGGCACTGCACAACCACATGGGATGGCCCATCTACACTTCCTCTCGTGCACTGAGGGGGGCCTGTCCCTGGATGTGCAGGTGCAGAGTGGGGGATGGGCAGCCAAGAGAAAACGCAGCTTTTCCTTGAATCACATACAGCTTCCTGTCTAGAAGGATTCAGGGTTCACGCGGCAGCCCCATCTGGCCTGAGAAGGGGTCCCTCTGTGTGTATTTGATTACCTGTTGGGATAGGTGACGTTACACGGCACTTTGCCCGTGTAATTCTCATTAAGCCAGCGATTCGCCAGTGCTTGCTGGATATTGGGTCTCTTCACAGGATCTGGTTCCAGGAGAGAGCGCAGGAAGTTGATGGCGCCTGGGAAGACATCGGGCAAACACACCCAGATTACAGGCTGAGACTGAAGGCAGGTAGCCCACCTCCTCTCCTGAGTCACGGCCAGCACTGGTCTGTTCCCTGGATCCCCGGGTGCCTCAAACCCAAAGAGTTTAAGGTATGTGTCCAAGGGTACATGGTGAAGCGAGAACCAATTCAGGTCTCCCTATGCCCTGCGCTTCCCAGGACGACCTGTGGTCCGATCTCGAGGCCCATCTCTAAAGGCGAGCCCAAGAGCTGTCCTATTTCCAGGCTTGAAGGGACAAAAGAAAGTAATAAGAAAATGCTTGTCCTTGAGGTAGGTTTTTGAGTAAGTACTCAGAAAAGAACCAGAGGATAAAGGCAGTCTGACTTATACCCTCTAACTTGCCCCTCACCATGTAACACACAATCTCAAAAGACCAAGAGAGTTCCTGCTTTCTTTCTGGTCTTTTTTTTTTTTTTTTTTAGGGTGGGGGAGGGGCACAGGGAAAGGGAGAGAGAGAATCCTAAGCAGGCTCCACGCCCAGCACGGAGTCCGACGCGAGGCTCCATCTCACAACCCCCAGATCACGACCTGAGCTAAAATCAAGAGTCAGACACTTAACCAACTGAGCCACCCAGGCACCCCTAGTCCTTTCTTTTAAAGCCATTTTGCGTGGCTGTCCACTCAGTCCTCAGGCTCTGAATGGAGCCCACGCCCACACAGCCAAGCCAATCGGAGAGCCAGTTTCAGGGAAAGTGTAAGGAAACTCTGTCCCAGCCACCCAAGTTTCAAACGCCTAGTTTATGTACAAAGTTCCAGTGAGTGCCACATTATAAAGCCGTGTCTACCTGGATGGGCCCTTTCCTTTCGTGCTTTCTCTCAAAAGGAAGGGGCTGCTTGGGCAAAATGTACGCCATTCAGGTCTGTCCTTATTTTGCAGCTGACCGAAGTTGGCTGTGGTCACATCAGCTATGCTGAGCATGATATGCAAGGAAAGAATATGAGAAGCCACTGACAAGCTATGCAATCCCCCAACCCCCGTTCCTTTCCGTCCCAGGCAAAAATGATTTTCAAAAGTCCTGGGTATCCTTTCATCGGACGACTATTTAACAAAGCACCTGCTGTCCACCCAGGCACTAAGGGTAGGAAGCTGGTTCATCTCTGAGTAGATATTTGCATCCTTGAGGATTATAACCATGTGAGACAATGGCATGACGTGGGAAAATATGCGCATAATTCACAGGAAGGTCCACAGGCTCCCAAATTGCTAGCAGGAGAATACACATGAACACATACAGGCAAAAAATACCAGGGATTACTTCCAAATGAAGATAGTCTGTCTTGCTTGAGTTGCAGGACAATGATTTTCTTTTCGTTCTATACTCCTCCTCTTACGGATCATGGTCATATCGTCTTGGCACTATAAAAAATATCCTTTTACGTAGCTTTTCCGTGATATCCAATTTCCAGTATACCAAGTAATAAACTCCGGAACATAGTCCTAATTGGCTTGGTTCCCAAACTTTTCTACCCTTCTCTCTAAAGCGGTCTTTCAGTTTTCTACCCTAATCTAACCTCTCGAAAAAAAGTCACTTTCTCACAGGCTTTAGTTGTCATTTTAATACTGTTCTTACTGAATGGTAGGTATTTTCTGCCAACCCATTTTCTGCAGGGTAGAAATCAAGCCATCAAAAGAGTGGCTGATGGTGATGGCAGAATCCACCCAAAAAAAAACAACTTTTAAGGGCGCTTGGGTGGCTCAGTCTGTTAAGCGACTGCCTTTGGCTCAGGTCATGATCCCAGGGTCCTGGGATTGAGTCCCGCATCAGGCTCCTCGCTTAGCAGGAGCCTGCTTCTCCCTCTGCTTGCTGTTCCCCAGCTGGTGAGTGCTCTCGCTCTCTCTCTCTTGGACAAATAATAAAATCTTAAAACAAAACAACAGCTTTTACTTGGTCATGCCACCAGGTAACTCCCCCAGTGAGTTCCCATCCAGCTGGTGTGGTCACCAGAAGGTCATTTCTCATTAAGAACGGAGTGGGTAAAAATATATGAGCAGACGCCAGCTCGCTCACGGGGTACATTTAACACTCAGTTTTATGGCTGGGTCTCCGAATAAAACTTTCCTAAAATATTCTTCAAAAAAAAAAAAAAAGGAAGAAGTTCCTCTTTCCAGAACCTCTATGTCCCTTCTCTCGACTCCGGGACATTGCAAGAGTCACCTGGATGGCTAATCAGGGCTATCTACTGGTCAAACAAAAAAGACGTGGGCTTGCTCAGCTGAAATGAGGAGCTGCGGGTTCACGACGTTTCTGAGACATCTCTGTCGCTTCCCCTCAAAGGACCTGTACAACAAGGCTGCTGCCGGGCTTTTTCAGAGTATGATTAACCAGAAGAGCTAAGCACAGACTGGATGTATGTTTCTGCTCTATTTTCAGAACCACGCACTCGGCATCTTCACAAATTGCTGATGAGCACAAGTAATTTTAGTTCTGATCTCTACTGATGAATTTTATTTCTTTGGACATCACCAACATTACGTTCCCATCCAAAAAGGACTTTGAAGATATCGGGAGAGTTCTCCAAAGTTTGTCTTAGGATCTTGAAAATCCCTGTTCCATGAGCAAGAGGGATTAAAATTCTCCATTGTCCCGGAAAGCCATGGTGGGCTCGGCCTCTTATGGAAGAGAGAGACATTCTTCTAAGCTAGTAACAGGGGTCTCCATTCAGGCTCCAGGGTAGGCATGACCCACACAGAGAGCTCTCTCTCCATGCTCCACATCGCTTGCGACACGCACTTCTCGGGTGCGAAAGCTACTTTCTTCCAGGAGGCATCTGCTTTCCATAGTCTGGACTGGTTCGTGTGAGCGCCTTGACACCGCGCGCAGGGAAAGGGCTAGAGGACCATGGCCATCAGACCTTCTGCAGTAGGGGAGCCCAGCAGACGCAAGTGGAGTCCCATCCCCACCCGAGGCTCCTTCCTTATTACCTCCGAGGTGCAACCTCAGTTGCACAAAAGCAAGAACCACAGTTCTATGACAGTTGGACCTTCTCAGAGATCTCCGTTGGCTCTGTCTACCTTCGCGACTTTGAAGACCTCACCTTTGGCTTCACTTCTATGACTTCGTAGTACAAAACCCTCCTGCTCAGAAGTGACTGTCTGGAATGTGGAAGCACCATCACTGAGATGTAGAGATGGAAAGATAAGCTGTCTGAAAAATGTGTAAGCCATGAAAGGCACTCCCGACTCTGTGATATGCCAGTGCCAACAAGCGGAAAGAGACTGTCTGGAAGCAAGAATTGGAAAGGTCCCAGAAGCTTCCGTTTTCAGACTACGTGGTAGAGATGAGGGGCAATTCTTCAAAAGCATGCACGAAGGACTCGCAAGGGCAGTAACGCTGTCTTTTTTTTTTTTT
>JAPYYJ010003551.1:0-11414 GCA_028533885.1 Nasua narica | reverse complement strand
CAACCCCTCAATGGGTAGTAAACAACCCAGGAAGCCAGCCAACTTTAAGTCAGACTTAGAGGAAGCCAGATTGCTATCTCTAGTGACAATCCCGGAAGCTAAACAATAACTTCTGTAACAATCAGCCCAAAATGGCCAGGACGTGATTAATAACTGACAGCTTCCCTGCTTTTTGTCCCCACTTCCAATTTAGGATGAAGCAGAGAAAGTCAAGTACAGACCCCTAACCAATCATGTAAGATGCCCTGCTTCTAGTTAGCCTGTTTGCAGCTTCTTTCTGCATGCCAACATCCTCCAATCAGGACACACCTGGACTTTTCCTTTTGTCCACTCTGAAACTTTCCCAACTTTGCTTTTTTCACTTGGTTGATCTTCTTTATTTCTACAGTATTGATCAAGCTAGGGTTTGATCTAAAAAGAAACTGTATTTTGCAAGGGAAATAATGCATGAACTTTTAGGCACCAATTTTCTCATATGGAGCAGGCACAATGGCACAGTGGTTAAGTGCTTGAGTTCTAGAATCAGAAAACCAGACTTCAACTTGTATCATTTTCACTGTCTAGCTATATTCTTTAGGACCATTAAGAGGATTAAACTAGATGATGGCTATAAACTACATTATTTAATTTTGTATTGTCATTATCTTCTCTTTCCAATCTCATGAAACTCCATCCTGTTCCACACATAAATTATCTCTTGATTCATCATCCCTCCATCTGATCCTTCCCGTAGCTCATCTAACAAGAAGCAAACAAATAAATCCTCCTCAACTGTTATCATCTCATTCCCCTACTCAAAAAACTCCATGGCCTTTAAAGACATCCATAATCTATTTTCCACATCTTCTCAAGACTCTCTCTGACAAGAATGACCTTCCACTTCAGCCAAATGCACATATTCACTGGTCTAGAGCTATCCCCCCAAATCCCATGCATATGACCATTTTCCCTCCATTGCTCATATTTGAAATAAACCACACCTCTTTTCTCAATATCTGAATTTTACATTTCATTTGCAGTCCAGCTCACATCCTCTCTTTCTCATTAAACCTTATCAGACAACCGTATTCCAGAGCAATTTCTTCCTCTCTAGAGTACTAAAGCTTTTATTTGATTCATTGAATCATATTCTGATTTGCAATAGATACAACTTTTCATGTAGGTATATCAAAACCTCAGTGAGAAAATAATATTTCTGAAGGCAGGGCCAGTGGTTTATTCTTTTTTTTGTGTACTGCCATATACTTAAGTGTAAGAACTGTAATTGTTATTCAGAACTGTTTCTGTTATTGTGCCAAACACTTCAATTTATCTGATTTAATTCTCTCCAAGACTCTTGAGGGAGGGGTTATAATTAGCCATTTATCAGGCAAGAAAATTTAAGTACCGAGAGGTTGAGTTATTTGCCCAAGGTCACAGAATTAGTAAGATAGGTTTGAACCACCTACGTATCTCTGACTCCACAGCTTAGACTATTAATAACATTTTGTGGATTGATTAAACATACTGCTTTATGAAATCTTACTGGATATACGTATAAATTCCTCTCTTTATTTCCAGTGTCTCCATGGGAAACCCAAATATGGGATTCATTTTAGAGATCAGATATTTCTACAGTAGGATCCATTTCCTAAGACAGTTTTCTTTAATCTGTGATACAAACCTTGAAATAATCAGAAAGGCATCAAAAAGTACATTTACTTCACCACGTAGATTGTTCAGAATTGAAACAATACAGAACAAACCACACGAGGCCATGCAACATCTTTCTATTTGCCATTCATTCCTACTTTAAGCAGAATTTGGATGCCACTAATCACCCAAAAATTTTAGGTGGGTTTTACGATTCATGTTTTAGGTCCCAGCTAAAAAGAAGAATAGTTGTTATCTATAACATTTCAATAATATATGAAGAACAAAACTAATATAAAATTTCAAATATTGAATATTCCATAAAGCTTTACTGTAAGAGAGGATATTTTTGGCTTTTTGATTCATTTGTTTTTTACCTTGTCTCTCTCAATAATCTTGGTATACATTCATTTTTAAAATGGTGTGGGGAGGTAGAAGCATGGTGGGGTTAGAAGAAAACCTTGTCCAAAGTATCTTACAGTTTTAAATTCTTTAATCAGAGAAGCATATTAACTCTCTTGAGTCTTACTGAATTAAAAAAACCAAAACCAAAACCAAAAAAAAACATTTAAATTTTAAACCTGACTGTTCAAGAATATTAAACTGATTTGGCTCTTTCGGCAATCCATGGTAAAGGAAAGTTGGAAAAATCCAATCCTGACAAAGAAATTCTAATTCAAAGAGGGTAATGTTAAATAAAGATCTTTCTCAAAATACACTTGAAATATAAAGAGGCCATATCTTTATTTTATTCTTGTTTGTTCTATAAAAATAAAAATGTATGGAAAGGAAATGAAAATTTCAATCAACTTTCAGTGGTAATTAAAAGCAATTGTAGTCCTCAGGCTGTTTCTTTCCAATATGATCCAGTGATCAGAAGGAATTGGAAATGATTACATTTTAACTAGAAACACATTTCTGTCCAGAACTGGGCTTCGAAGCATGAAAAAGGCACAGTGGTGGCCCCTGTTTGTGTTTCCATCTGGGGCTCTAATTTGAACTTCAGTGATTATTCTGCCAGACTTCTGGCTGTGCTAAGATCCAGAAAGTCAAAGCCAGCATATTCTTGTATGCTGTTTCATGCAAAAAAATAAAATTGCACCAATTACCATGTTTGCATTTTGTAGAATGGCTCTATTTAAATCGATTATAGGTTAAACAAGAGCATTTGTAAAATTCACAGCTCAGAGTTAATCTGGCTTTATTCCAGGGCACCCGATCTGAAAAGTAAGTGATTGCAAGCACTCTTGGAAAAAAGTTAGCAATGGCCTATAATGGAAAACAGTCTGAAACAATTCAATTTAGCCTGCATTTCAAATTAGGAAATTCATCCCATTGCTGGTCTTTCATTTGAAAGATTTCGTCAGATTCCATTAAAAATGCTCATCTTTTTCTGATATTCAGTTAGTGCTTCCAAAATGACATCATCATCAGTGATAAGGATAAAAGCAATGAAAAATGTAATGCCTCATGCCAGGAATTACTTGGTCATAGAAAGCCCCTAAAGGCTGTTGTAGCTGCTCTGACTTCACAGCTCCTGGAGCTGGGAATTTTGTTTTCTATGGCCAGGAATGATGCAGTCATAGAAATCTTGAGGGGATGAAAGAGGATATCTTTGTGGTCCCTTTTAAAGAGCTTGGCAACTTGATGTGAAATATATAGTCCTTTTATTTTCTTATTCTAAACAAGATTGGTGAATCTTTTTGACCAATGACTCTCTGCTCCTGATTCTTATTCTGAGAATCTAATCATTACTTAGAACTTTTATATAAAGTTTTAAAGGATATGAGGTCATTCTTGGGGCTTTCAAAATTTCTATAGAAGGCATGAAAACTGCCTATAAAATAACAGAGTAAGATCCTCCTACCTCTATCTATAATCATTCAGAGATGTTTTATTACTGACACTTTCCTCAGAGAGATAAAGGGGAGAAATGCTCTAATGGGAAAAGCAGATTATGATTCATAGGAAAAAGTTAGATGCTCTCAGATAGCATATTCTTTCCATTCATTTCATTTCACTTCATGAATATCTATATCATGCTTCCTGTGTTCCAGGCACCCTTCTCAACACTTTACAAATACGAATTCATTTAACTCATACATCAACACCATAAAGCAGGTGCTATTATTAACTCCACTTTACAGGTGACACTGAAAGAGAAGTTAAGTAATTTGCCTAAGATCATACAGGTGGGGAGACAAAATGAAGTTCTGCAGTCCCCCCATGTTTAAAAGGAACCCTGATGGTGTGAACAAGCACAAGGCCCACAGAGATCATCAAAAAAAGAGCTGTTCAATGGCATGGACTTTGAGAGCAAATTGTAACGTCATTTTGTATTTGGTTGTATGAATTTTATAGCTTAGGGGTGATTTTTTCATGTTTGTCATGTAAAGGGTAAAATTTTCAAATGCGACCATAAAAATCTCTAGCTGTGTATGATGAGAAAAATATACATAAGTCAGATGATTTGTTTGTCCGGCTTTTCTTATTAGCATATGATAGCAAGGCTAGGTCTTTAAAATATAATACTAACATAGAAAGAAATTTATAGATACAAATATATATATATATATCACAGTACCATTTATGTAAATCTAAAAATATATGCAATATAAAGCCGTAATATGTGTCTCACAAGTACATACGCAGACTCAAAGATGGATACATAGCAAACACATTAGAAGAGTTTAAATAAAACAGGAACAGACCTTTACAGGGACAATTAATCATAGACTGAGATTTGTAATTAACTCAATTCCCTGGCCCCAAGGTCTGAGGTGAGGAGAAAGCTTTATCTATTTATCCAGGCGTGTATAGAGTCCTCTTATCTATGTATGCATTCATGCTAACAAGAGAAAGTGAGACTATTTTCTGTGTTGCTGATACTCATTAGATTATTTTATTATATAATAATTATTAACCTTTGATAGCAGCAGTTCTCCCACATTTTGGGCTCGGGATACTTTACACTATATAAATTATTAAGGACTCTAAAGAGTTTATAGCCTAAGGAGACATGTCTATATCATGTCTATTGATACTTGTCATATTAGAAATTAAGACTGAGGATATTTAAATACTTAATAATTTAAAAATAACAGGGACAACCTCATTATATATTAATATAAATAACCTATTTTGAATGAAAAATAATATGTTCCAAGACAGAAAAATCTAGTATGAAGGGAGTCATTTTTATACATTTTTACAAATATCTTCGATATTTGGATTAACTAAAGATAGCTGGATCCACATATATGCTTCTACATTCTATTTTTGCCATGTGTTGCTCTGGTTGAAGTATATACATAAAATCATATATTTTAGTGGCCTTTCAGATAATTTTGGATCTTATTTTTTGATATGACACCAAAACTTGACAAGGTATTAATTGTTATTGCAATGTGGAATCAGAAACCTATCAATGAACTTTTTGTACTGTGTTACATTAACATTCACTGATGTATGTTATATTTTGAATGGATCTTTTACACATGCATGCTTTGTAACAACAGGCATTGATCACTTGAAAATTACAGGTTCACTGAGTGATGCAGATCTTCCAAATGTTGACACATTTCATTAAGCAATATCAAAATATCACATTTGTTAATATTCATGTAATACATGCAAATATCCTAAAAGTCCCTTTTAAATTGGGGGAAGCTTCAAGCTCACAGTGGTAGATATAAATTTTTCCAAAATTTGAATTTTCATTTGAAAGCTTAATGTTATCATTAGCACTTAATAACAATCATGTTCCTTAAAGTGACATAACCACTTTATTCATTTTTTAAAGATTTTACTTATTTATTTGAGAGAGGGAGAGAGAGAGAGAGAGAGTGAGCCAGGGAGCCTGAAGCTGAGTCCATCCCAGGACCCTGAGATCATGTCCTGAACAGAAGGCAGACAGAACTGACTGAGCCACCCAAGCGCTGCACCCCCCACTTCATTCATTTTTTTTTTCATTCATTTTTGATAAAATGATAGTTTGTGGACATTCTTTTAAGTAAAAGTGTTACTCAGCCTGCAACTCAAACAATGGTTTTTCCTATAGACAACTATTGTACTTTGGTATGCAGAAGAAGTATTTAATGTGTATAGAATATTTAAAAGACATGTAGTCAAGGGCTGAAATTTCATAAATTTTCACTGCTTTTCACTGTCCTGTCAAGGGCATTCTTAAGTTAGACATCTTTTTTTTTTTTTCAGTGAATACATGGCTACAAAGAACACAATGTCTCATGCTATTTACTTGATTCCTGCAGAGACACCAGCAGATTTCCCCACCACCAGCACATAGCAAATAGAAAATAACATCTTACTATCATTATGAAAATAGTTTTGATGTACCAGGATCCCCAGGGGTCCGGAGACTGCACTGCTACTCTATAACACAAGTTCTATTCAAACTCAGCACCTAAATAATTTACATGCTAAATGTATCCTAAAATACCTAATGAAATCTGGATCCCGTACTTCCTGAGTCTCAAGTAAGAGTGAATCCAGAGTTTTCAAGACCATCTGTTCCTTAATTAATTAATCTTGTTTGCCTTAGTGATGTTTGGTGCATTGATTTTTAAAAAGATAGATATTTAAGTGAATTTTCAAACTTTCTTAACTTCCTATTCCCAAGGACTTCACAGCTTCCCCAATGAGATTACCAGTTAAATCAGTGAACAATTCTTTTGCTTTATGGGTTATTCAGAAGGTGGTTCTGAGGCTGTTTCAGACCTGAGCTGGGTCACTGATCAATACTTAATCAACTCCCATACTACAATTCACTAAATCGATTTTTTGGAGTTGTCCGTCTAATTCTGATTCCCAGTCCATCCCTACTGCATTAAAATCTGCAGAAATGCAGGTGTTTCTTGCCATGAATATTCTAGTTCTTGCCCTTGAAGCAGACTCCTAGGCTCCTGAAATTGGTACTCTGAGGATATTTTCTGTTTCTGCACCCTCCTCCTCACCCCCCACCCTTTACTTTTAGTGGTTATGGAGTGTTCCCTTTTAATATCAGCCAGGTAAGGAAAGTATGAGTGCCTTTTAACATATATAATACATTAAGAACATGAATAAATCCTAGCTCACATTTAGTCAATGAACACTTCTTGATAGCCTCAGGAAGACCCTGGACCGATGCAGAGAATTTGGGAGTAGGAAGAAGAGCAGCAACATTATAAGGAAGATGAGGTTGTAGTGCTTAGACTCCATAAACTCAAAACATGCTTGAGAGAAACAGCTCAGACTCATGTGAAAAGGCAATAATGAAAGGAGGCAATATCCACTGAGAAGTCAAATGCTGTTCCTACAACCCCAAACCCACTCCTGGCCTTTGCGTGTGATGCTCCCTCAGCCTGCAAACTTCTCCCCTCAGTGCTCCACACCTTATGCATCTCTCTGCTCAAATGTCACATTAGCAGGGGGAACTTCACACTATCTAAAATAAGATACGCCGTTATCTGTTTCTTTCCATGTTTAATTTTTCTTCACAAGAGCTATCACATCTGATATATTATATATTTATTTCTTTGCTTGATATTGTCTGCTTCACTTCATTTCAATGTAGGTTCCCAAGGGCAAGGATTTAATCGTTCACTGCTCTTCAATCTCAGGGCCTAGACAGCTCTTGGTGCATGATAGGACACAGTAAGTGATGGTTGTTTGAATAAATGAGTGAATACTATAAAAGCTCAGAGTGAGGAGAGGAGACCAGTGGTACTAACCAGGTGGTAAGGAAACATTTGGTAGTCTGAGGTTTGAGCTGGGCCTTGAAGGGTGTTTCTCATATGCAGGGTCAATGAGCAGAGGAGTCTACCTGTTCTATAGGACTCAAGCGAGAAGCCATCTTCTCAAGCAAGCCTTGTTGGGGCTCTAGGACTGGATGACCCCCCCCCCTGCTTTTGGGTCCCATAATTCTCCATGTTTTCCCCTATGTTAGAGTTCACTCTAATGTATTTTATCTCCTATTTACTTGTCTGGCTACCCCAATAGAATATTAACTCTGGGATGATAGGGGCAATGCCTTATTCATAGTTGTATATTCAGCCAAAGCATAGATCTTGCTACCCCCTAAAAATACTAGTTGACTGCATTATTTATTAAGCTAAGAAGCAAGCTCAAGTCAAGGAGTGGGAAAACATAATAGGGACCAAACCATGGTTTGTACAGCTGAGACACAGAGTGGGTTTTAAGCAGGGAGATGCTATGGCAATCTATTGTCTTAGCAAGGCCAATATAAGCATGTTTGCATGAGGAAGCAAGTGAAAAAATAATTAGTCTGAAACACGAATTGTAACCACATTGCAGTGCTCTAGGCACAAAATAATAAAGGGCTGGACTAGCCTGGTAGAAATGAGAATGTTCACAAAGGAACAAATGTAGCCAAATGTCACTGATTCGATATTAAGAGCAACCATAGATGAGTGCACATCCTAAACCTGGCTGACTATGGACTATGGAAGGCTGATGCAGTCACTCTAGCCCATGTTCCAAATCTTCAGCTGCTTAAGAAAAGAATTTTTGGCAAACTATTCACTGTAATGGCACAGTTTCTTTATTTTAGTATACATAATGGTAGACTCTGTCAGAGTCCATTTATACAACTTATACTCTGATACTAAGCTTTTAAACAAAACTTTAAAATTCTAACGATTAAGTTTCTTTCCTGATTTCTGACAGTTATCTATGAAAAGAAGTTAATTTGTAGGAGATAAAGATAAAGATAATAAAATATTAAATTTCATCAAATTCTTCTTTGGAAGTATTACAGAATTCAGGGCTTTAAGAAACTTCAGAGCAGATAAAGCAAATAGGATTTCTGTCTCATGAGAATTATCTAAAGCTGCATATGGGCTCAGTGATCCATGGGTTAGGCTAAGGCAGGGAGTAGAAGAGATGGGAGCACAAGTACCAGATTTTTCTTCTCTTCCTGCCTTAGAGTTCAGGTCTGGTGCCTTCTCTCTTGCAAATAAGAATGTTGTAGTAAATGGAGGAAAATGATGAGCTACCCAAGGTCACAGGGCTAATCAGAGGCATAATTAGATCTGGAACTCAGATCTAACTTTCAGGTAAGAAAGCAGAGTTTAAAAAAAAATTAAAGCAGTACTTTTTAATAGGAAAGGTAAGCTTCAGAAACCAAGGAACAACTTTGGTCTTCTATATCTCTTCCCCAGCCAAGAGGAAAACAAGCAATGAATAATCAAGAAGTATTTTGGAGGAGATAACAGGATATAAAAAGTCTGAAATGCTAGAAAATCCATAGGAAGAAGAGGTTCAAATGTAAGGTCCCAACCGGTTTCATACCAATTTTCTCCTTTTTATTCTGAATTTTGGATCTCTATCATTGTCGCTTGTATTTTTCTAATGAAAAGCATACGTGGCTTAGGATAGGATTTTAGATCGATCCTTTCCATGCTTGTGCAGTTGCATTTTTCAGCTTCATATATGGATAGATCCAGGGGTTCATATGACATCAGCTTTATTTAGCCTTGTTTTTCCTTCTCTCATCTCTGCTTCTTTTCTTCAGTTTTTAGAATTCTTCACATGGTGGCAAATTAGCCACTATCCTATCTTCTTAATAACCGCAGCCAAAGGTCTCTTTTCAAAGTTGCAACAAAGGCAACAAAGTTGCCTCCCAAATTGAATTTCATTGGTTTTTATTATGTCCTATGGCCTTCTATGAACCAATTATTGTGATTAAAGGAGTGATGATTGGCCAAACATGGGTCGTGTGCCCATAGATGTAATGAGTAGATGGGCCAATTGCATCCAAATTTCATGAACCTTAGTGAGAAAGAGTAGTTTTCTTTGAGAAAAAACCAGTGTCTTAGCAAAAAGAGAGAAAACAGGTGTTGGGCACACCTTGATGGCAGCTGTCCACTATACCAGCTAAGCCTGGTTCAAGTCAAAGTGGATTCCCTCTAAGGAAACATGTGATTGGAATTGGGCCTGGAATGTTTTCATGAAATGAAGCAACTACACTGGTCCTATCCCACCTCTCTTCCTTCTCTTCCTCTCTCTGCATATCCTTTCTATTCTTTCGGAAATATTTGTTCATCTGAAGCATAGAGTTTGCTTTCTTCTAACTTTAGTTTGTGAGGGCTGCAACTCAGTAATAGCATCCCTCACTGTGCTCTTTTAGCTTCTGCACTCATTGCTAATTGCCTCATTCTCATTAGTTTCCTAATTCCAAATTCCTAAGAAAGGAAAGTGATTGCTTAAAACCACTGTGTGCCCACGTCAAAGGTGAAATGCCACAGGCTAGACATTACAATCTATGGACTGTCTATCAGCCCCGTGCTAGTTCTTATTCTAATCAGCTTAATGAAGGTGGGGAAAAATGCTTTCAACCCCGTTGGCCAGATCATAAGCAGTCAAATTTCCTCTAGCAAAGTGAACTGGAATAACAGCTTTTGTTACCAAACACAGTATTGACTTAGTAACTTCACTTTCCTACTTTTTAAATCAATTACTTTACACCTTCTAGTACCCTCTCATCACCCACTCTCACTGCATTCTTCCCTGGGAAAACATGCAGCCAAAAAGGGACTACTTTATTCTCCCAACCACAAATCCACCCCCACATTCCTATCTAAGGCTTCACCCATCACTTGTGCCCCGAAGCCTATCCCTACTCCTCTTCCCAAGGATTCCCCTCTAACCATTATCAGTTTCTTAAAATATATTTTGTATTTCTCTATATCTTTATTATCTGTGTCTTCCACTAGAAAATCAATTCTTAAGACAAGGATCCTACGTGTTTAATTTAACACTATTCCCAGGACCTACTTAGTGATCCACAATTAATTTTTGTTGTTTGACTAATTTGAGCATAGCAGCTGCTCAATAAATAGAACTACTCTTTCTCTTATTCCCTTCCCTTTAAGTTTATTTTGCATTTATTTGGGAATAATTTCTGTTTAGAGAAACTTCACTGTAAACAAAATACAGATTAAAATCTATTTGGTAGAAAAGCATCTTTATTTTGTTAATCTTGAAGATAACTAATACACTGATGTACATGTTTTCCAAAAAGACGTATGCGTTTTCCTGATGTATTTTTCAAAACCTGCATAGCTTAATCAGTAAGTCCAGAATGCTCTCAAATTGAGTGGCTTTCTGTTATGTATATTTCAGGAATAAAATAAATGAAATGAAATGAAAAACTCTCAAGGAGCTTACAATGCAGTAAGATAACTAAAGTTGCATATGGAAGGATGGTTTTCAAACTTTGGTTATAAAAGGAAAGATTTGAAATAATCTAAATCCTTATCAAAATACTAGTCAAATAAATTGCAGTTGGTGAAGAAGACTGTTTATTGCAGTATTTCTGTAATAGCAAAAGACTAGGAAGAACCCAAATTTCCATTAATAGTGGACTATTTGAATAATTCTCAAGTAACACCAATGAAATGAATACCATGCAGCTGTGATTAATTACAAAGATATATCACTAAATGAGAAAAGCAACATATATGCTATACCATTTTATAGCTAAGAAATACAGGGAAAATATACATATACACACGTACACATATTTACCTTTTTTAAAAAAAATGTCAGGATAAACCAAAAGCTAATAACAATGGTTAACTTTAGGTGAGAATGGGAATTGGGTAAAGGGTTAGAGAAAAAAAGATCTTTCAAAATATTTTGTAGCTTTTACTTTGGAAACAAATAAATGCTTTGCATAATCCTAAAATAACAAAACTTAAATACCGCACCCTAAAATTAGCTAAAAGAAAATAATAACCATTTCCTTTTTTTTTTTTTTTTTT
>JAPYYJ010003550.1:0-11414 GCA_028533885.1 Nasua narica | reverse complement strand
AAAAAAAATGTAATTCTGCTTGATAGTAATATATGTATCATAGTGCTCCTTTAGCTTGAATTTTCCTGATTATCTTTTCTCATATTTGATTTTCAAGCTCTCTGTGGTTCTTAGAGCTTACGTGTGTGTGTGTGTGTGTGTGTGTGTGTGTTTTAAATATGCTTGGCTATTTTGTAAATCTAGGCTGACAATTTTTTTAATTGGAAAAGTTGATTTGTTATTATCGATTGTGATTGTGTGTGTAGAATATTTTTTATCATCTTATTTTGAACTACTTGCCCTAGCTTTTGTTTCTCCCTGCTTCCTTTTCTTTCATTCTTCTAGATTTATTTGTCCCCCACCTCTATTCTGTTTTCTTCTTTTATTAATTTGACGTTCTACACTCTAATTCTATTCTTTTATTAGTAATTTGGACATTTTTCGTGCATGTTTAGGTTAACAAAATTTTAACTAAATCATCAATTGTGTCCTTATCTGTATTTTGAACAACATGAAGAGGTTCAAATATGTTAAGTTAATGATCACCCCCATCGATATCTATTGTTCAGCATTTTAGGATTTTTTTAATTCTACATTTTAGACGTTATTCTTATTTTTAAAACAATAATTTATTATAGCTAGCTCCAAGTTTGCCATCTTTTTGTTCCTTTTTTTTTTTTTTTGGCGTCTCAGACATTTTCGGTGATTATTATTTTTGTTATTGAAGTGTTCTTCTCTCCAGTGAGTGTCAGTTACTGGTCATTTACTACTAAATGGGTTTTTGTTGTTAACACTGTCTCAAATGCCTTTATCTTGTGTGTGAAAGATAATTCTAAGTGTAATGATGCTCAGTTGGCACTTATTTTCTCCCAGAACTTTGAAAATATCATTTTACAGTCTCTTGGCTTCCCCCTCTCAAGAAATCAGCAGTTACTCCCTTGCAGGTAATCTATCTTTTCTGTCTGGCTGATTTTAACATCTTCTCTTTGTCTTTGCTCCGCAGTTGTACTGACTTTTTCTAGATGTCTTTCTGTTCATCCTGTTGGGAATTGTTGGACTTCTTGTATTACCTCTATAAGCTCTATCATAAATTACAATTAGATGTATGTTGGAATTCCTCATTTTATATCCTGTGTCCTTTAACTTCTCTGTCATATTTTTATTATCTTTGTGAAATATTTGGGAATCATCTCCTGTGTGTTACCTAGTTCACAATGATCTCTTTAGCTGACATTCAACTTAGAAACTTGACATTCAATTAGAATAAATTTCATTTATTTTTTTTTATTTCTGGAGCTTTGGTTGGTATTATTTCGAACCAGGTATTTTAGTGATCTTTGTTCATTCATCATACTTTCAATATCTTATTTTTTTCTTAAAATATTAAAAAATATGTATGTTCTATTCAGTCTCTGATAATTCTAACATCTGCTGTCTTTTTTTTAATTTAAAGATTTTTATTTATTTGACAGAGAGAGAGAGATCACAAGTAGGCAGAGAGGCAGAGAGAGAGAGGGGGAAGCAGGCTCCCTGCTGAGCAGAGAGCCCAATGTGGGGCTCGATTCCAGGATTCTGAGATCATGACCTGAGCCGAAGGCAGAGGCCTTCACCCACTGAGCCACCCAGGTGCCCCGACATCTGCTGCCTTTGCAGGTATTATTATATAGTTTGTTTTTTTCCCCTGCAGATTTTTGCTCACAGAAGCGTTCTTCTTGTTGTGCTTTATGTATTTTTATTGTAAGTACATGTTCTTTGCCATGCATTTAAAAGTTTTTTGCTGAAACAGTATAGTATCCTACATTTTTACACTTTGTGTCAAGAGGTTTTCTCTACCTATTTAGTCTTAAATATTGCCAGAAACAGAAAACCAATCATCCTTTTATCTTAAATTTCTCACATTATTTTGTTTCAAATAAGTCTCTTATTAAATAGTAATTATTTGCCTGTTGTTTACTAAATTGACTTGAGATACCTTAGTAGATGCTTAGCCTTAATACATTCAATATATATCTGATATATTTTGTTCTACTTCTGTTATTTTAACTTCTATTATTTTTATGTTTTCTTCTATTTCTTTGGCTGCTTTTTGCAATATTACTGTGGCCTGCCTTGGTCTTTTTGGGAGTGTGTTTTGTTTCACATTTATTTTTATTCTACTGGCATTTAATGAAAAAGCCCATGTTTCTCCGAATATATTTACTCTCTTCCTATATAAGGTAAGAGATGTGTTATATTTACCTATATGTTTTCTCTGACTTCCCTTATGTATTACATCTTCATGGAATGATTTAGCCATTTAGATGTATCCTTTTTTTTAAAAAAAAGATTCACTTATTTATTTATTTTTTATTTTTTTCCCCAAATATGTTAATTTTATTTTTTCAGTATTACAAGATTAATTGTTCATGCACCACACCCAGTGCTCCATGCAATATGTGCTCTCCTCAATACCCACCACCAGGCTCGCCCAACCCCCCACCCCTTCCCCTCCAAAACCCTCAGTTTGTTGCTCAGAGTCCACAGTCTCTCCTGGTTCATCGCCCCCTCCGATTTCCCCCCATTCACCCTTCCCTTCCTTCTCACAATGCCCTCCATGATTTTCCTTATGCTTCACACGTAATTTTATTTTTATATATTATGTATTACATCTTTAAGAATTATCTTTTAAATGTGCATTAAATATACTTATATTTGTTTATATATTTAAATATACTTACATATTTGTTTAGACATCTCTAAATTTTACTGGATTTATCTACTCACTACTGGGTGTTATTCCCAAGAGCACTTCCCAAAGAACCACCTGCATATAAATCTCCATTCCAGACCTACAACATCAGGGCTATCTCTCAGCTATGTAGGGTCCCGGGCAAATATTTTCTATATAGCAATTTAATTAAAATTTTTATTACGAATTTATGTGCCCCCATGAGGGATAGTGAATTGTCAATGAAGATTTAGAGCAATGGGTAGAGAGGAGGGACTTAAATCTTGCGACTTATTACCCAGTGAGTACATGCGAATACTCTCTGCAGTGGCCAAGCACCGTATTTTCCCAAACATGTCTTGAATGCCTCTTGTCCTGTTCTTTATTAGTGCTCTATTTACTGTCAAATATAGAGTGCCTGACTAATTTCCTGTGTCTCACCAGGAGAAAAAGCCAGTGATTATGTTATCGTATACGATGCCATGTCTCTTCTGAACCCGTTTGTAGTAAAACAATGGAGATGTTCTTGACTCTGAAGTTTCCTAATGCCTTTGTCTGGTGCTGGTTATATTGTTATTCATAATGCTGCTTTATCCAGAGCCGCTTGTCAGTACTGGTTTCCAAGGACTCTCAAAGGCTGTTACTGTGCCGTGTTTTAGTTACCCACAAACACCACGTCTTCCTCAGAGTATGAAGGAAGTTGTGAATAATTTGTTTTCTGGTCATGTCAAATTTACACTTTGAAATTTTGAAGCATAAATGGAGAATGACACCTCTTCCAGCCACATCTTCCCTTGAACCCTTTAGCTGTGTTCATTACATTCGCAGAATATGATTTCTTTCGATGTTGACAGCACCCTGCTGCAAACAGCAGGATAGTTGAGGGGCCTCCAAGGGAAGCAAGAAGAGTGGTCCCATTCCCACAAAGAATGTCTGTTTCTCCTCCAGCACAGCTTAAGACTGACCCAGTAGAGTGTGTTGCCACCAATTTTATTTGACAAGAAAGGACATTGGAAGGGCTCTTTGGCATTTTAGAACAATGATCTCAAAAGGCCTTGGAAGAGCTTGGCCTGGCCACCCCCAGACGATGGCCTAACACATGGTCCGGAACCTGAAGAAGGGGTGGAATGACCACCCTAGTGGTGGCCACACAAGCTGAAGGATGCTTGCCTCCGCACCTGGCGGCACGTGGTTGGAACTGGATGGATAAACACCAATGTATGGTGCCTCGTATGAAGCCTAAGAACAAGGGTTGGTGGTAGCCTAGACACCTGAACTTAGTGTATACCCAACATGAGTGAAGGTCACCCAGAATCAGTGTATCAGTACTATTCTGGTGGTTCAGTTTTACACTTTGCACTGGCCAATGGAATTATCTGCTCATCGAGCCACCCTTTTAGAACCAGGGCCTGGTCCTGAGATCCCAGGACGGTTCTGAAGGTGTAAGTACCACGGGGACATCGAGTAGACAGTCTAGGAAGATTGTCTCTGGGCAAGCTCTGAATTCACTCTCTGTGATTCAAAAGAACAGGGTTTCCTCCACCAACTGTTTCTTGGCTCCCCCTCAGTTTTAGACTATTTCTATGAGCTTAGAGCTTTGGGGATGGGACATTCTGTTGGGAAATCTCACCTATCCTGGCTTTCCAGAGAGGTTTTTTCCTTCATTTGTGGTGGAACAGAAATTGGTATAGGATTCCTCCACCTGGATAATTAAAATTACCAAACATCCTCAAAGGTCTTCCCTATTTTCTCATAGGGGTTTTTGTTATTTTTGTTTTTCTTCTTGTCTTTTGACTATTGCAGTGGAAATTTGGGGAAAAAGAATTAAATTCATGGTCTTAAATGGTAATTAATTATTGTCATTTCTTGTTTTATTGGTGAGTCTGTCCTATCCATACCTCTGCCTCCCATTTTTGAGGGGTTCTATAGTGTTTGCCATCGGGCACTGGGCTCTAGACTGGTCTTCAAACTTCAGCAGAAAATCTGCAGAGATGGTTACTGCATCTGGCTAAATATGGGCGCCTTCTCAAAGTAGAGATCCCCAGCCTAGCACTTGATCTGTGGCTCTAAGAATTTTAGGGTAACGTATGGTGGTCACCCGAATGGAACCCTCTTATCCTGAACTCCAAGTTGGTCTGGAATCTCATGTCCCAAATTGCTGGGGGTGGGGGATTGTCTTTGAATATATTTTGTTTAAATATACTCCTTTTACTCATACAATTCAGGGACATCTTTGACAAGAGATCCTCAAACCGATGATACCCTCTGAGGTCAGATAATCCCCAGGAGGTAAAATTGTTCATTGAATAAGAAGGACTGGCCATAGGAGAAATGCTTGGGGTGCAGCCCATGTAATCTGCTCCCAGGCCTCTCTCTGCCTTGGGGGACTGAGTCTTCTCTGGGGAAGGATTTGCCTTTGCTTTCTGAGCCTGCATTAGGAGGTAAAGTCAATCTAATCAGACTCCTCTCTTCTCTCAGCCCTGCTTGGCCCCCCGGGGCCACCAGCTGCCTGCAAAGCATCACAGCAGAGGGCCCAGTTATGCCTTGGAGCCATTGTCACTGCCCTGCCTTGCTGCTGTGCCTGAATCTCACACTCTGGCATCCTTTCCAGTTACTCTTTCAAGTTTTCTGACATTTAAAAAAAATTGCCCTCCCTTCTTATCATTAATATGCTTTACTAGCATCTTGATTAAAGATTGAATGGAACCTCCATGGGCTCATCCGCTGCGCCTACCGCTGGGACCAGGCAGGATAAAGGGCGGCTCTAAGGCTGTCCCGGCTCCAAGGCAAGGGTGGATCAGCTGGGGATGAGGCATGACACAGGCACCCGGCAGTCCTGTCGGGTCACGGGACTCCCGACTGTGCAGCTCGGCAAGAGGAGTCCTTCTGTAATGTGCACAGAGTGGCCCCCAAGGAGCCACTCCAATACCTCCCTCCTCTGGGGGTAAGTTTATTTAGTAGGGCACCTCCAGCCTGTCAAGTCTATTTGTTCTCCACTGAATGCTCCTTACGGGTTAAAGAGAGAGTTTAGGAAAGACCTGGTGCATTCAAGCTGAGGCCTTTTGCTAGTGAAACCCACACATAAGCCATTTGGGTGTTTCTGCTCTCTGTCTTGGGGTTTCTTCCTTGGCAATAAGGGAGGCAAACTCCGAAGACACCCAGAACTGTTTCCACCTGCCTTCTTCTCACTAGCCTCTTCTTGCACTTGGTATGAGGCCACCTTGAACAGTTCGCCTGCATCTTGGGACTTTCCGGGAGATGATGTCATTCTCTCCTTAGGTATTAAAAACAGGGTCCTTAATTTTTTGATCTTACAAATAAAGCAAATGTTTGTTGTAGAGAACTAGAAAATATATAAAAAAAAAACACGAAGAAAATTGCCTTAGTCACACTATTCAAAGATAATTATTGTGAATATTTTAATACTGTTTCCTTCTAGTTGCTTTTCCATGTTTATATTTATTTTTTACCTATGTAATATTACTCTGCAAACCATTTTGTATGCTGTGGTTTTTACTTAACAATATGCCCTGGGTACCTTATCATGATTTTATTTAGTTATTTATTTAATTTATTTAAAATAATCTCTACACCCAACATGGGACTCGAATTCACAACCCAGAGATCAAGAGTCATGTACTCTACTGACTGAGCCAGTCAGGCACCCTTATAACTCCATTTTTTTTTTAATTAATTAATTTATTTATTTATTAGGAAAGAGAGAGAGTGAGAGAGAGCATGAGAAGGGAGAAGGTCAGAGTGAGAAGCGGACCCCCCATGGAGCTGGGAGCCCGATGTGGGACTCGATCCCGGGACTCCGGGATCATGACCTGAGCCGAAGGCAGTCGCTCAACCAACTGCGCCACCCAGGGGCCCTATAACTCCGTTTTTAATGGCTGCATCATATTCTACTTATAGAGGTACCATAAGATCATTTTCTAATTTCTGGTTGCTGAATATTTAGGTCTTCTTCCTTCTTTGATTTTATTATTATAAATTTGCATTGTGATGGTGTGAGCTCCATTTTGTATACATCCTTGATTATGTCCTTAGTAGTATAAATTCACAGAAATAAACACTGAATCTTAGTGCATGGAAGTTCTGTGCTTTTTTAAAATACCAAATTGTCCTTCAGAAAGCTATACTAGCTTCATATCTCTGTTTGAAGTGTTCAGCTACTGGGCTAAAGTTACATTATCAACTTTTACATATGAAAGTATATATATATATATATATACTATGAAAGTGTATATATATACACACACACACACATATACATATATATACACACACAATTTTCTATAAAAACATCCAGGAACTTTATTGTTTTAATTTGTATGACTTTGATAACAAAACATGGAACATTTTTGAATGATTTCTTTCTCATCTTTTGTGCCATGTCTCTTCATGTCCTTTGTTTTATTATCCCTATATTCATATTTTACATAATGATTGATTTGGAAGAGCTTCTATATTCATGATATTGCTTCTTTGCTTATTTCTATGATTTCCATTACAGTTTTTTTGACATGTCCTAAACTAATTTTGAAAGCATTAAGTTCATTTCTGAATTCATTAACAGAGAAATTTTAGATTCTGTTACCTGCCGGGCACTGTCCAAGGCAACAGGAATATAGCAGTGACACGGGAGACAATGCCCTCACTCCTGGGTTTCATTTCTCCTGGAGGGTGGAGTCGTCACACAGTAGACAAAATGTGCAAAAGGTCAGATAATAAACACTGGAAAGCAAAGCAAAGCAGTGTAAGGGCGTGGTGAATGATGGTGAATGACCCGAGTGTGGCTCCAGCTGGAGTGGCCAGGGATGATGGAAGCTTCTGAGAATAGGGTGGACGTAAGGGGAGTCAGCTGTGGGGCCAGCTGGAAAAGTGTCTGAGGCAGGGGGAACAGCAAATGTGGACACCCAGAGGTGGGAGAGTGCTGGACGTCTGGAAGGGGGAGAGGAGCCCAGCATGGCGGGAGCAGAGCGAAGATGACAGAGGGGAAATCAGGTGGTGGTGTGCTGGGGTCTGTTCTCACCTGCTCAGCGGAGCCCGCTGTCACGTGCTCAGGACTTTCGCCAGCCCATTGTTAAACACAGCCATTGCTAAAAATAAAATTAGGTAAACTTATAACTAGATACATTGCATTAAAAAGGAAGAAACAAACACTCAGATTTTATCCCTTTGTAACTGTTTTTCTAAACATTTGACCATTTTCCCTGCATTCAAGGCCAACTGTGTCTGCCGCACCATGGGGCGTGTTCCCGGGCCTGTCTTCACCACTCCGCTCTCAGTGACATCATGTTGGTAGCTTCAGGTCCGCAGCGGTGAGAATGTTTGCACCAAGGAAATCAGCAAATTCTACAAAGCGAGGCTTCCCTTGTTTTGTTGGTGAGTAGACTCACAGTGTTGGGGAAATGTTAAGGATGCAGATGAGACTAAGAACCGTGTCCTGTCTGCAGCTGCCACGCTGCGAAGAACACAAAACATGGAGGAAATTGTCCTCCAGTGTTTTATTATCAGCAAAAAAATTGTTTGCATTGCTGATGAACAAAGGAAATTCCACCTCATATTTTCACTCTTTCCCTTTTTCCTTATTCTTTAATGTGAAAAAAATATATATATATATATTTAAAGATTTTACTTATTTATTTGACAGAGAGAGATCACAAGTAGGCAGAGAGAGAGGGGGAAGCAGGCTCCCCGCTGAGCAGAGAGCCCGATGTGGGGCTCGATCCCAGGACCCTGAGATCATGACCTGAGCCGAAGGCAGAGGCTTTAACCCACTGAGCCACCCAGGGTTAGATATTTATTAATCAACATTAATTTCAGAACTATCTCGTTGGTCAAATGCAGGCATAGATTTGCTCAGGATGCAGGAGTTTGGCAAAAAACAAAACAGTGGAAGCAGTTTGTGAGAATCAATTTTGTATGTGGAATTCACAATGCTGAAACCGTAAAGTTTATTAGTATTTGCAAATTATGTGCTATACATCCTTTTTATCAGTAAAATTTATAATAAACTTAGGAATGTATGCACATACTTTTTGGAGAACTAGTCCATCATTTACCAATAGACCACCAGAGCCAGGAGCAGAACGTAAGGGCCTCTGTGGACCAAGGTAAGCATATTTATTCTAAGTGTGATTGGGAAGCTCTTTCGAGGGTTCTGAGAAGAGGAGTGGTGTGGCTGGGTCACTGGGTTGCCAAGAATTATCCTGGCTGCCATATCGAAAATTGGCTGAAGGAGGTAAGAGGGGACACAGGGAGACAAGTGTGGAGGCTCTTGTGGTGATCCATGGGAGAGATGACAGGGCTTAGATTGGGGTGACGGCAAATCAGCGATGAGAAGTATTTGTGTTCAAGATACACGTTCCAGGTATGTCCACAAAATTTCCTAATGGGTTAGGTTTAGGGTTTGAGAGAAAGAGAGGGGATTAAAAATCTCTCTCAGGCTTTTGATGGGAGCAACAGAAAGGATGGAGGTGGCTGTTTCCCAGTTTGGGGAGCTAAGGAGGAAGGTGTTTGCGATGTTTACATGGCATCCAAGGAGAATGTCAAGCAGACACCCACCGGGCTTGGGAACCTGGAGTTTTAGGAGAGATAACAGCTAGAAATGAAAATTTATGGTTCAAACACTCAGAGAAGGTCTTCGAAGCCCTGAAAAGAAATGAGACCACCCAGGGCTGAGTGTAACAGAGAGGAGAGAATTTCAGGATGGAGCCTTGGAGCATCCCAGCTCTCAGAGACTGCAGACGTGAAGGGGATTCAAACAGCACCAAGAGGGCGTGACACCTTTCATTCTTGTAGGTAAATGATCGTTGGTGTCTGACTCTTGCAGCTCTTTCTGCATCAATAATAAATCATTCTAATTCCTCTACTTTATGATAGATTTTAATATCAGGTGGAGTAAGCCCCTGTCATCGGTTTTCCTAATTTTATTAGCTAGTCCTTTGTGTTCATCTTTCTTTATGGTAATTTTCATGGCTAGCCTTGTGTATTTATTTTTCTAGAGAATGGTGTTCCTGTTTTACACACTTGGCCACTGAATTCTAAATCATTTATGGGTTAATTGGTACTTTATGATATTAAGTCTTTCTTCCTAAGAAATGTTATTTCTCTGCTTATTCAAATATACTTTTATGTGCCTTTGTAAAATTTTAAATTCTTTTTTATAAAGGCCCTAAACAATTTTTGATAAGTTTATTTCTGTACATCTATTTTTCTATTGTAAATTGAATCTTTTCTCCCCATTGTTTCTCTAGCCAGTTATTGCTAGTCTATAAGTAAGTTATTTATTTTTGTAAATTCAATTTTATTCAACCAACTTACTGAATGCTCTTACTCATGTGAAGGATTTTTAGTTAATTGGAATCTACCAATGATAATCATTCAGATAATAATAATGTGAAATCTTAGTTTCAAACATTTGTATCTGTTATTTCTTATTTTGTGTTTTTTATTTCAATAACCAAACTTTTTCAGAGTTGAGAAAATTAAATTGGGCTGAAAGCAGAGACCATGATATTTTTCCTGACTTTCCTGTGGGAGGCTTCTATTATTTCAGTGTTAACTATGCCATTAGCTAGTTTGGTTTAGATTAGTTCTCAAACTTTGGTGTGCATAAGTATTATTTCGGTTTTCATTAAAAATGCAGAATCTGGGAATTCATTGTATAATTTTTATTTTGTTCTTTTTTGTACACTTATACATGAGATGTGATCATTATTTGTTAAGTATGGCATGGACCACAAAAAAGAATTCTGTAATCTGTGCTTTTGAGGTACAGAGTTCAGTTATGTAGATATCACACATATGCATAAGTACATATAAACAAATATATGAAATTGTCCTTGTAATATTCTATTCACATCACCAAATCCTTGTGCTTCTCCTTATTTGGTATGTCCAGTATTCACAACAGTATGGCAATAGTTAATTTTATGTGTCAGCTTGGCTAGGTCAAAGTTCCCTGATGTTTGGCCAAACATTATTTTGGATGTTTATGTTAAGGTGTATTTTTAGATGATATTAACATTTAGATTAGTAGACTTGAGTAAAGCAGGTTGCTCTCTATAATATGGGTGGGCCTCGTCCAATCAGTTGAAGGCCTTCATAGAAAAAGGCTGACACCCCCACAGGAGAAGGGAATTCTGCCAGGACACTGCCTTTGGATTCAAACTGCAACTCCTCCCTGGGTCTACAGCCTGCTGGCCTACCCTGAATATTTTGGAATTGCTTGCTTCTGTATTTGCATGAGCCAGTTCCTAAAAATAAATCTCTCTAGCTATATATCTCCACACTGTTGGTTCTGTTTCTCTGGAGAAGCCTGATTGATACAGATGTGTTCAAATTTCCTAACTCTGTTGTGCTCCTGTAAATTTCTTCTTCTACAAAATATGGTTCTAACAGCTTGTGCTTTGCATATTGATGCAAGAATGATGACTACTATCTTTCTCTGTAAAGTATCTGTTTATAAATATTATATTCATATTTTTCTTCATATCATTCAATATTAAATTCTTATCATTAATGTTAAATTTATATCCTTTAATGCCTTTATTTGGCCTATTTGACCAATGCTGATTTCTATTTTGTCAGCTGTTAATATCACAACCCTTTTTAAGATTTGCATTTGCTTTAATATCTTTGACCATTTTTCTGCTTTTCAACTGTCTGTATCACTTGTTTTAAGGGTGACACCCCAAAACATAGTATTTTGGGGGGG
>JAPYYJ010003549.1:0-11415 GCA_028533885.1 Nasua narica | reverse complement strand
GAACCTGAACTAACATAACACGATGCGTTAACTTTACCGGAATCAACATTTTTAAAAATTGGTCAGCCCTTAGCCAGCATGTTGCTGTACCCTATCCGGGCCAGCAACGAAAAAAGCAGCAATATTTCTATGCTGCTGAAATAGAGAATAGAGGCTGCTTACTGAGTTACGCTGCGCAAATACACAGAGAAGAATGGACATGGAGGATTAGCTGTGTAAGGGGAGAAAATTGGGCCGAGTGCTCGAAGAGCTAACAGAGGTGCTCAGGTGACAGCTCAAGGGCCTGTGCCTGTCACTTCTGTGAGATAGGCAGTTCATCAGCAAGTTCACTTAAGTTTGTAGCTGCCGCCAGCAAATCATTCAGTTCTTTCACAAATACACATAATAATGAGACTCCAAAAGAGACAGCAAGAGATGAGTTAATAGTTAAGTTCTATGTGAAATATTTTATATTACATATGTGGAGCTGCCTTCATTTCTACTTGCAAACTGCAGAATTAAGCATGTCTACACAGCAGTTATAGGACTGTCTACATCCTCTCGACCAAATACATTTGGTTGTATGACAACCGCCCCCCAGCTCAATCGCAGTACAAGACAGTAAAGGACGTAAGTACGGGGCAGTACATACCTGGTTAAGACACATAATCATCTTTAGAAACCCCAGGCTTTAACGTAAGATTTTTTTCCTAACACTTCATAAATTATTGTCATCGTGTCAGATCCAACAGTAAGAGATTGTCTAGCTTTTTTTTTTTTTCCTTTTCTTGCTTATTGGAATGTTTCAAATGCTACTATAAATAAATGGACTGCCATCTGAGTCTTGCGCAGTTCTTGTCAAGCATTTGTATTTGTTTTAGTAAACCCCCACCCGCTTCGTCTTTGGTTCCTCTGCCTATTCGATCCTTAAAAGGACATGTTCCTTAAGGATCTGCCCTCAGCATCTTTCATCTTTACAACCTATCCTTCAGTAACTTCGCCCAGTGTCAGTTCCTCTGAATGTCCTTTCAGCCATCACACACTTATCAGAGCCTAAAATGGACTCAACATTTCATCTTAATTTCCCCAATTGCTCTTCCTCCAGAAAGTCCCCATATCAAACCAGAGCAATTCACCCAAATGAATTGGTGGTTACGCCTGAAACTTCAGAGTGAATCCCGACTCCTCTTCTCCCTGCACCCCTCATCCAATTAATTCTGTCAACTGTACTTGCCCAGCAGTATACCGACTGGTTCACTGCAATCTACCCCATTGCCATCATCCAAGTCCAGAGCCCATCACTCAGATAACTGTACTTTAATAACCTCTAACTGTTCTCCCTCCAACCTCCCTTGTGTTTCCATAGCAACCAATGCTTCTCTTTTAGTAATGTGAGTCATGCTACAAATATACTAGGAAAGTGTACCATGTATCAAAAGCTGTGTATGGTGGCAAAGGAAACAGGTGTAAGTGCTCATAAAGTTCCCTGCCTGGTCAGTGTAATTACGTGCTCTTGACTTGTCTTCCCCACCAGACTAAGCTTCGAGAAAGCAGGCATGACATCCACCATGATGTCCATCATGTTCACTATGAGGATACTATGTCTTCAGTGTCTATAAAAACTGACACTTCGTAGGGATTGAATAAATGTGTTAAGACAAAAGTACTGAAGACACACACACACAAACACGCATGGCCTTAAAGTCTTCACTTTTCCCAATACCAATGACTTAACTTCAACTGGTAGCTGGTTATTTCCACCTGTATGACTCACCTCAAACCCTCTCCCCAAATCCATGCTTCCTCATGGTTCCTCAGGCTTCCGATGCCATCTTCTACTCACATTCCCCCTGCAGTTTCTCCTCTAAACTCCATAGCACAGTCCCTAGGGTGCTCACCACTACCTTCTTTATGTTACAGCCATCTACACAAAGTTCTATAGACTTCTTAAAGCTAGAGACTGCTTTATTCACCTCTATATTCCCCACCTAGCAGTGCACATGGAAACACTAAAATAACTTGCTGAATGATGAATCCCTATGAGAACCCCAAACAGAACACAAGAAAAGCTGAAAACTGACTCCAAGAGCACACTGACAGCACCTATGACTGAAACAATAAGGAGAGATAAGACAACTCCATTCCTGGCGATCAGCAGAGCAAAACACATGAGACACCATCAACTCAAATGGCTTTGGTTCTTCCCTCTACGTTATTAAGCTTTTGATTCTAAAATACCTTATTTTTTGTCAGAGGGAATATTCTTCTGTCTGAGACTATAAATTTCAAAATTTTTAGAAGCAGCCAACATTAGCTCCCTATTGAAATCAAACGCAGAATCCCCCCAAGAGAAAGAGCCACTCCGGCTGAAGCTGGATCAGGGAGAGAAGCCCACCCGCTCACGCAACAGTTCATATTATATGTCCACAGAAGACACTTTGGAAATTTGGGTTCAAAGGTAGCTCAAGGTTCCCTTGTTCCAGCCTCCTATACGGGTCAAGAACAACATGGAATTCTCAGGAACTAACCAAGAGAATCCTGTGCCAGGGAACAGAGCTTTTGTAAAGCCAATTTAAATAGAATTGACCTGGGACAGGCATCTATCACTCTCTTCTTGCACCTGAATTGCTGCATTTCAAGAAGCTGGTGCAGGAAGACGAACTTGGGAGAGCTTCCCAAAGGTGCTCACATTGTTAGAAGACCACGCAAAGAACCAGGATGGAACCAAGGGAAAAGGCAGCAAGTAGTAGACAAGTCCACAAGCCTGTTTCTAAGTGGTGCTGCGAAGTGAAGAAGAAACTGGCCTGTTGAAGGCTACGGAGTACAGCCCAGCTAAGAGAACGGGGAAAATGCATAAAGGACTTAGACCCCAAATCCCTGCTACTGTACATCCGCCTGGAGTGCTCTTCTCTCCGCAGAACCCCTCCTGGAACCATATATAGCAAATGGTACCAATCCAAGGGGCAATTATCTTGTCCTTACAATATGCTGATGTGGATAATATGTTCATCAGGTATTTCTACCTCTAAAGCACAATACATAAATCCTACCTTATCTAAGTATCCCTGAGTTTCCACTTAATGCAACAAACACCTAGTAAAAACACTTATAATTAAGTTCAAAAATTCATTTAAGTTATATGTCATAAATGGGCCACTCATTTCAATTTCTAAGCCAGACCTTTAGCCTGACACAGTACCTTTTGCAAAGTTTATGAAGCTCTAGGAATTGATGAAGGCACACTTGAACACTTTGTATTTCATTTTCTCTGCCCAGCAGGAGTGAGATCCATTTAAAGTTAAGTGCAACCACAACACAGAGAACTTTGTAGCAAATTGCCAAGATAGCTGTTCAAAAAGCCAATTAAATACCGGGGTGTGAAGAACACTTAGCCTTACCCAGAAAACTACCTCAGTAGGAATACCCTGGAGTTCAGGTGGTGAAAAGAAAGAGGTACAGCTGACTAACCCACCAACTAAGAATAAAAACAAACAAACAAACAAAATAAATAAATAAATAAAAAGCATTTAGAAGGACAAGTCTTCTTGAAGACTGTATAGCAAAAGATTTAATGCCTAATTTTAGAATACAGCAAATTCCTAATTCAGAAGTATAATGAGGGTGCCTGGGTAGCTCAGTCAGTTAAATAACTGCCTTCGGCTCAGGTCATGATGTTGGGGAGTCCTAGGATGGAGTCCTGCATCAGACTCCCTGCTGAGCGGGGAGTCTGCTTCTCCCTCTGACCCTCCCCCCTCGCGTGCTCTCTCTCTCTCTCTCATTCTCTTTCTTATAAGTTATATAGTAGCTCTTGTTTGCTTTAGAGCATATGCAAGTGCAGGCTCATCTCAAGAACAGAATGAACCTGACAGATACAAATGATGAGAGAATTTTGACAGGTTTGACATATTAATCATGGGAAGAAATGCCAACATTCATTATACAATCATACTTGCCTAGAATTGTGTTCATTCTACAACACACAATTATTTCAACACACACACACACACACACACAAACGCCCAATAAACTGAACCCACACATAATGATTCATCTCAACCTTTTAGGTTTTCATGATTGAAACTACCACTTAATAAATCAGATTATTTCCTCCTCCTTTCAGAATAAAATACCAATGACAAAAAAAGCCCCCTTCTTTTACTTTCTAATCAAAAACAACATTATTCACCAACCACTGCTCAAAGTAACTCATAATTTTACATCACCTAGCATATGACAGCAATAGCAATCACACAACAAATAGAATGGTTTCCTATACACAGTCAACATTTACTTGATCAATTAATCAAAATTCTTTTCTGTGGGCTAAAGAAAAAGCCAGTTAAGGGCAATATTTTAATGTTTCATTTCAGTGGGTTTTTTAAATTACATTTTTAAAAAATTCTGTTAAAAGTGCAAAAAACCTGAAGCATCTTTTTCTGATTGTAGAATATATGCTAACTACAGAAAATCTGAAGAACACAAAAGAAAATAAAAATACCTCATGACCTCTGAGACCATGACCCACGTGGAAGGCAGACGCTTAACCAACTGTGCAACGCAGGCACCCCTAAACTTCTGTCTTTTGTACCGTAACTCACCATCTTTACCTGTTGATATTATTTAAAAAGCCTTTGGTAATCTGACAATCCAAAAATGATTTCAGCTTTTAATTAGCATTTCCTTATTAATGCAATTTAATCATTTCTCCCAAAACCTTTATCAATTGTTTGTACCCAGACTTCTATAAGCATAGATATATGTTTTAATCACACAGGACTGGTGTTTTGTTTCTGATTTGTATAAATATTACAAATACTGATTTATAAATATTTGATATTAACTTGAAATTCTTTAAATCTTTAACCACAGATTTTTGTTAACACTTCTATCCCAAAGCCTTCTAACCCCTATAAAGGCAGTATGAAGGTACGTAGTTGGGAACACCCAGCCAGAATTCAGATGACCTAGGTTCTAGCAGAGCACCATTACCCAGCTGAATGGCACACTTAACCCACTTGGTTTAACCTTTTCCTTAATGATTGCATTTAAATGTTCTTTGTAGCTATAAAATTTGATTCAATTTCATTTTCCCTTTTCTTAGGTTCCCTCTCTGGTGATCTACAATTCCTAAATTAACTCTCTTCATATATACTGAATTTAGAAAAGCCTTAGTGAATATTCATCTACATTATAATTAAAAGATTTCATTAGGCTAGCAGAGAGGTAAGAAAACATAATAAAAGGCATGTAAAAGATTGGGGGGGAAATAAAGTACTTAGGACAGGGCGCCTGGGTGGCTAAATCAGTTAAGCACAGCTCTCACTTTCAGCTCAAGTCATAATCTCAGGGTCCTTGGATTAAGCGCTGAGCCCTGTGGGCAGTCTGCTTGTCTCTTTCTCCCTCTGCCCCCTCCCTGCTCACGCACACTCTCTCTCTCAAATAAATCTTTAAAAAAAAAGTACTTAGAATATATATAAACATATACAGATATACATATAAATATATAAGTATATAAAATAGATATAAAATACTAAACATTTTTTTAATTTAAAAAACAAAAATTAGAACCAGAAACTCTTCTGAGTCTTTAAAAAATAATGGCATGATATATTTGCCAAAGAATGATATTCTTCTACAACCTGAATTACAAAGCTTTTAACCAAAGAACAACTGTCACTCTGGCAATACCCATTTTTCCAGGGGATATATCTCAGTATGCTTTTGAATCTCTTGAAACTACATGCAAAACTGTGTGAATATCCATCTTCTCGGGAAGAATAATGGTATTCATCAGATTCTCAACAGGGTTCATTTTGTGAAAATATTTAAGAATCCCTAACCTAGACAAAGAGCTCATATCTTAGCTACTGGTCTACCCTTTCCTCCCTCAAGTCGTGGGGGCCATACTGGGATTTTCTGTGCCCTCCTCTCCATTTCTGAGAATGTCAGGGACCAGTTTCCTTCAACGTTATCAATAAAAACCTTTCTATTACCGCTATAGAATAAAGAAGTACTCATTTCCTACACAGGGGCTCCTCCAAAGGAGTTTAAAGTGGAGTTTGTAACAGAACTGGTTGTTCATACAGAAAGACTATGATTCAGAAATGCAATAAAAATACTCACCCAGGTGGATCCTGTCCCCGTGCTTTAATTAAACCACCTTTTTTGCACCAAAATAAAATAGAAATAAAAATACCTGCATAGTGATTCCTCCTTTAATAAAAATTGGAACAATGTTATCTAATAATACCTAAAGGTAGGCAGCAGTAAACAAATATGCAAGGGACAGCATGACAGAGTACATGAAATCAGATTTGTCCTCTGCAATCCATCCCATTCCTACAGAAACCCCATTAACGACAACAAGGTCACTCCACACCACAGCAGAGCAATGTAATGGGTAAAATGTAGCTTTCTCCTAAGAACTAGGACCCTCATTTTTGACTCAGGAAAAAAAAAAGGCGTCTGCCCCCCTAAAGAAAGGACTTTTTTTTTCTTTTAGAGGGATCTGTGGGCTGAGGAGGGGACAGAGAGGCAATGCTGAAAACCACTAAAGTTGTTATTGTTTCAAGCTGCTAACCCCAAATCACCCCCAATGGCAGGCGAGTTCCCCAGAATGCTGGGCTCACTCCTCCCACTTACCCCCCTATCCCCAAAGTTAGCTTTGCAAGGTACTCAGAACTGTGGAAATCCTGAGACAGAAAAGCAAGGAATGGACAAAGGGGAAGCGACCTAGGCTCCCTAAAGGAATGTTAACTGGGTCAACCCCAATTCAGGGTCAGGAAAGACCCTGTCCTGACCCAACAGGTCACGGCCGACTCGATCAGCCCTGCATGCTCCTTTGGGCCTTGAGGTTGAGAAGGCAATCTTCTCAATTGCCTGCTTCTCAACTGCCTTCTCAATTGCTGGGGAGCAGGCTGCAAGGCTCCAGATGGCAGGCCTCTGGTCAGCAGGCACAGCCTGATCTACAACATTTCAATCTTTAAACCAGTGGTTCTCAAACCAGGGACAATTATGACCCGCTAGAGGGCATCTGGCAATATCTGGAGATAGTTTTGAGGGCCAAAACTTTAGGGAACAGGGAATTTACACAAGCCTCTAGTGGGTAAAAGGCAGAGTTGCTGCTAAACATCTCACAAAGCACACGACTGCCCTGTACCTCCCGAACAAAAAATTATCCAATCCAAAACATCAATAGAGCAAAGTTTGAGAAATCCTGATTAAGACTATGATTCGCAAGCTTCCATTTGTATTCTTGTCTCAGGTCTCACAAATGTTATAGGCAGGCCTGCTAAGAACCTAATCATAAATTATAGAACTCTTAAAATACTGTTTTAATGGAAAAAAGTTTATTTCAAGTTTTGGTATCCAAAGAATAACTTCTGTCATGCCAGTTATGATTCAGTCATTCATTTATTCAACATTTACCAAGCACGTATTATGTAATTAAGCACACTGCTAAGCAAATGTGATGGTGTTAAAAAAAAAAAATCTGATAGTATCTGGTAGATTCAATCCTGCCTGGCTCAGAGCAGTGTAGTAAGAAAAAAGAACTGGGACTCTCAAGTCAGACGCATCTAGTTCTGATCCCAATTCCATGATTTACTGTCATTAGGCAAGTCACTTAACTTCCTTAAAATTCAATCTTTCTATTTCTATGTCAAATAGGGCCTCCCACAAAGGAAAAGATAATTAAGATAATTCATGTAAAACACAAAGTATACTGTCTGGCACACAACAGTACCCAGTCATTAATTCTCTATTACTAATAGCAACTTTTCAGTTTTTATAAAGTAATCGGGATGCTGGAAATGGCTAATACGCCTATAAAAAGGACAGTCGCTGTTACTGTGATTGTGACAGACGAACACAATTTTAGTCAAGTTCACTGCGTGACATATAAGATCCTTCAAATTCTAGCTCCTATCTCTCCCACCACCTACATTATCTTTAATGTCACATGTCCCATGAGTGGGAACAGACTGAAAGATGAGATCTAGTAGTAACCAGCGTCAAGGCAAAGGTCACTGTGAGTAAGAAAATTCGTTAGCTGTAACTCTGGCAGTACACATAGGTACTGGGTGAAAGGGAAAGGAGCATAGAGAACAAATGAACACAAAAGGCTCCCAAGCCAGGAATAGGTCATTTGCTTTTAATGCATTTCTAAACGGACACAGCTCAACCAGCATCCATCTTTCACTTCACAATTCATCAGTATCCTGCACCTCTTTCGAATGGACTGAAAAATAAGTCAAATATAATCAGCCTCATCACTGGGAAAAACAAACATGGAATGACCACGTTATCACAGCCTAACAAATTTGAACAGATAGCAATGCCAACATCTAAGTGAGAAAAGAAAGCCTTAACCAAAATTACTGAAAGTATAGTTATTTATAGCAAATAATGGCTAAGAGTTTCAGTTCCCCTTAGCCATATACAATACCTTTACATAGATCATAAAAGAGCGCATTTTACTGAATCTGTTTTTAGGCAAAATATCAGCTATGGAACCCCTTTCACATTAGTAGTTAACAAAAAAGGAAGTCTATTTGCCTATACAACCAAATATCTACTGAGCACGTCAGTGAAATCCTCAGCCTTCTTTTCCCAGAGTCCTGTGACAAAACAGAAGCAAAAGCAAAAAATGTTAAATTTTCTTGTAAGCTCACAGGTCTGACTTAAGTTTTGGCTAAGCTTACTTTTGTCTTCATGTAACCTCAGGGAAAAAAGTCAGGGGAGATGGTAAACTATGATCAACTTTGTGCTAGAAAACCAAAAATAAATTTCATCTATCCTCCTTGTGGTTAAGGATTATATAGGGAGGAGATCTGCGTTCAAGTCCTGGTTCTATCCCATGTGTGACCTTAGTCAAGTTACTGAAATTCATTGAGTCTCAGTCTCCTGATATGAAAAAGAAAAAAAATGACTGGATTAAGAAGCTTTAACATTTCTTCCACTCAAATTTTGATTCAGGGTTTGAAAATCTTTAACATCAGAATGTATCTTTTTTTTTTTTTTAAGATTTTTATTTATTTATTAGAGAGATAGAGAACACAAGTAGGCAGAGAGGCAGGCAGAGGGAGAGGGGGAAGCAGGCTCCCCACCGAGCAGGACCCTGGGATCATGACCTGAACTGAAGGCAGCCGCTGCAGCCACTTACCCTGCTTAACCCACTGAGCCACCCAGGCGCCTCCCATCAAAATGTTTCTTAATGGTCCTTTGAAACTACAGGAAGAAAAAAAGGCCTTTACAGAAATTTTGTATCAAATTATAGGTTTGTAGATTTGAAAAGATCATTCAGTGAAACACTCCTGAAATCTGCGCTTAGTGATTACTGCAAACTACTGGCTGAATGTGGAGTGACATAACCACAGAACTGCCCTGCGCTGTAGCAGCTTCCAGTCAGGCATTCTTCCAGGTAGTTGCTTTCTGAAAAAGAGTCTATGGCTCTCCAAAATAATTCCAATGAAGCTACCATTAATGTTCATGAGGTAATGCAATGGCTTAGTCTTCAGGTGTATACCATGCTACAGGAGATTCTGCTTATTAACACCAGTTTCAATGACTTGAAAGTATCAATATTCCAAATAAGCAACATAACAATAGAATAATTTCAAGACTTGGAGCAATAGTTACTTAGAGAATTATAGAGTCTGAGAGATCCTCGTGATCATCTCCAAGAGAAAAACATTACATTTATTCACTAAAGCCTTAAGGATTAATTGGATGAGCTTACAAATGAGCCTCTGAACTCATTTGACATTAAAAAAAAAAAAAAATCAGTTTATTTGGAGAGATTACTTTCTAAAAATATCCCCAAAGAGGAAAAAGAAATTCTCAAAGAAAGTAAGAATTTTGCTGTCTCTGCTTATGTTGAAATTTATTCTACTTGCAGAGTTTCTGAGAAGTACTACTGTCTGTTGAACTATCCCAGCAATTTCTGGAGGTTCTGGCCATAAAAGGAGACAAAAGGCAACACGAACACCAGGGTACTACCAGCTGGTACCACTTTCATGCATAGTAACTCTACCATAATAAATATTAACAACAGTAATGACAGATAATTCAAACATTTCACTTGCCTTCCCATCAGGTTATAAAATCTGCATTCTTAAGTATGAAAACGCAGCATGGTTCATTTTACATTGTAAATCATATATTTTAGTGCCTGGGTAGCTCAGTGGGTTAAACAGCTGCCTTCGGCTCAGGTCATGATGCCAGGGTCCTGGGATCCAGTCCTGCATCTGGCTCCCTGCCAGTGGGGAGCCTGTTTCTCCGTCTCCCTCTGCCTGCTGCTCCCCCTACTTGGTGCACTCTCTCTCCCTGTCAAATAAATAAAATCTTTTTTAAAAATTTAAAAAAAAAATAGAACAAGTTTCCTAAATCCACTCCATGAAGCTAATCTCAGAACTAAAAATTTGTTTAATTTTGTGACATACTTATCTTGCCATTTTACCAAAAATTCCATTTGAAGCCTTAACTTTCAAGAATAGGTGTTTATTCCCTTCCTCTTCCTTTCTCAGATAGTAAGACTAGCACAATGCTAATCTGAAATATTCCTGATTGACATGAATTCAGAAATAGTAATTATAATTATGATATTCCTCTAGTCTAGAGGAATACGATGAAAATATAAACTGTTGACATATTAAATGAAAACAAAATTCAAGACCATGAATTAAGGGCACACATTACTGTGGTCAGAAAACAAAATCCACCTTATCCACACATGTAGGAGCAGTTAAAAGTAATCGTTTCATCAAGATCAATCACAGCATTACATAAAACTTTCTAATATCTGGAAATAATTCCTTTTACCCACCAATAACAAAACATGCATTTCAGGCTGACCTAGAAATCCAGTGTCTCATACATCTACCAAAATAAGGACGGTGAGGAGTTAGGAATTTAAATAATGTGAACTAATTAGGTGCTATTTGCAAGTGTTTACAGGTTTTACAATATGAAACACTTACTCAAAAGCGCCCTAATTGAAAACAATCTCTAGTCAATCATCATCGTGCTTCCTCCGTCCAAGATTAGGGAATCTCCTTAGTTTGGACAGATATATCTACGGGCCACTGGGCTTAAAGTCACATTGTACTTCTCTGGGTCGTTCTGAAATGGGTCATTAGTAATACTGCCTACCCGGTTTGTCCAAAACGTCCCCAAAATCCAGTGCTTTTCAAACTTTCAAACTCAATAACACCAAGGACTTAAGGATTAAGGACACAGATTCCGGGGCCCAAGCCACGGAGTCTTACTCAGTGTGCCTAGGGAGGAACCCTAAACAGCACTTTTAAAGCAGCCAGGTGAATCTGAAGCAGATGCTCCAATAGCCACACTTTGGGACACATACGTCTAACAAGTCCCAAAAGAACACCTACTTCAAGCCACCCTGGCCCGTTACGAACGGGAAGAAAGTCAAGGCTG